>JAAAYG020001027.1:1550-19230 GCA_009936455.2 Tomocerus minor
TGGAGGATACAGATTTGGTTGAGATCATAGATATCGCTTTATATACCAGTCCCCCGATAACAATATCTACCACTGCAGAACCAACAACCGACAGTTCTTCTATAGAAGATGAAGAAGAGCGATTCGTCGAGACATTCGAGACATTAAATACATCTACAGACCTGAATGTCTCAGAGTTGCAGTTTGAAGTTTACAGACTTACTAATTTCATGATAATATTGTTCGCTCTCATGGCTATACAATTTTTTGTCGCTATCTGCTACTGTATTAAGATAAAAATGCTGCATCGTGAAATTTTAAGGAGTTTAATTCCTGAGATTCAATGTAGATGTAATTCTGATTCTGAGAATTGTATATCTCAGGCAATAAGTATACAAAACACTGCTGGGACTTCTGGAGAAAGCATTCAAACTCGACCAATTTATCCTATATACCCTCAGTGAAACTACTTTTTCAGATTAGTATTAAGCCATATAATATAAAAAATATTATAATAATTAATTTTAACACAATAGCAATAGATCATTGGGATTTTGTGCCTTACACATGGAATAAATGCGTGTCGTTACTCATTTTGTGTGTATCTAACTAGGTATGACCATAGTGAGTATTAAAGGCAATTTATAGTGAATTCGGAAAGCACATTATGTGCTAGAGAAGTTCCTAATGATCTTACCTACTCCATAACTATAAAATCATAGACTTTTGACATGAAAGAGTTTAATGGGACGGGATGCCAACTACAGTTGTTGAATATACAAATGGTCACCCTAATAAATAGTATGTTATTTTTAATTTAGTAAAATAAGCTCATCTTGCATGCAGGTCCCCAAATAATATCTAAGCATAATTTAATACTCATTGTCTTATTATTCCGTGTAGTTTCTACCATCATACCACTAGTTTTAATTATGATGTAAAAATGTAGACAGAATTGTATGCTTGCACTTTAATCAATATATGAAGGTTAAAGAGAAATTATCACTTAGTGCATGAAAGACAGTCAAGTTTAATATTCCATTGTCTTTACTTTCTACATTGCTTTCTACAGAAAGTTTTATGGGTACAGGTACGTTATGTTTGACGTATGAGTGAGTACAATTTAACGATTAGCATAGAATATATTTCACATTGGTGTAAATAGGTCATTACGTATAAGTGTATAACATATAAAATGTAATGAGATAGCAATGAATTGAAAATGTTTATAGTACCTATCCTGAAAAATGTTTAATAAAATCAACGTTTCGATTATCCATGAAATGTCTCTTTAAGTAAATATATGAGCAATGCAAGTAATACTATATTAGTATAGAAACTGTTTCATATAGGTAGTCTGCAACGAATTTTGATTGTCATTTTAGGACAATAAAATGAGTCATGAATTCATTAAACACATTTCATTGACCTAGAAAGATTTCTTGCATTGGAATTATTGTAAGTCAGTATCAACTTCATAAAAGCATTTGCTTAGGTCTATCGAGAATATAACACTTGGTTAAAACACGGTTATTGGAATTGAATTTGAATTAGAATACTGAGTCTGAAATGTCTGGTAAGTTTCATTGATCAGGTTTTGAAAGCATGAGTGGACATATAGCAATTTGTAAACAAAAAATGATTATTTTAGGTCGATTAAAGGTTTTTGCTGTCGTTTGCTGTTTCTCTGCTACAGTGACGATAGCAGTTAGTGGTCACAGGACAGAGGAAGAGAGGGAAGAAGCCGAAGCAGTTTTAGGAGTTCATGTCGAAACTCTGGCTGAACCTTTATGGTACAATGTCATTGTTCCTGTTCTCTTTGAAATTCCATTACCTAAATGGAGTCTTTCAGAACTGAGTCCAAAATGGCCTCCTGGTTTCGGATCCGACTGTAATGAAGACGATCACTTCGCCGATAACTGGGGTTCAATGGCTTGTCCTATAAACTTTCATTTCAACCAAATTCTGAAGAGAGCCCATGAGAATTTGTTTCCTTGGAATGACTTAATGCCGACTCTGGACGAAAAGCCTGCTGAAGCAGAGTTTCTTTGTAACAGTCTCTCTCCGCACTTCAATAGTTTGGTCATCACAGAAGAAGAGAAGGAGAAATACATTCAAGCAATAAAGCGATGTCCCCCGAGAGAATTCGTTTATCTGAACGTAACCGACTCAGACTACGTGAAGGATGTGGATGCTGAGGTTTACGACACGATGCTAAAAAGATTTACAGAAGAATTCAGCTCACCCGCTAAATACAGACTCAATGGATTTATTAAATATCCAACGACTATCAATGCACAGATGAATATTCAGTTGGCACTTCTCATGGAATATTACGAGACCAGTAGGATGTATTCAGATGCATTGGCTACTTGCTCAAATTTCAGGTTACCGTCAAATATCATTAGCAAAAAAGACCTCAGTTCAGCTTTAGAGGAAATTAAAAATATGTTTACACGTAAGAATTACGATTTAACCCTTCCCCAGGAGGATCTCGACGCTTACTATCGAAAAGAGCTAACAGATTGCGTTTTAACAACAAAAAGTACTCTACTTGTAAGAATTCTTGTCCCTCTGAAAAAACTAGACTACCCGTTGTCACTCTTTAGACTTACTCCGATGGAATTTTTAAGAACGGTCAAGATGAACAAAACCGAAGTCTGTCATTTTGGCTCCGGATCAACTCATTACATCAAAGATGCTAACTTGGAACACTTTTTCGTCACTGAATGCTCGGCCAGAGAATTTTGCAGAGTTCCCGACATCACAAATCGAGTGAAGGTGAATAGCTGCGTTCAGTCACTTCTGACTGAAGATAAAGACAAGGCTTTGAATCATTGCACTTTGTTCTGTCAACACATCCCGAAGAAATCTCTTCCGATTTTCAGAAGAATAGACAAAGATCGCTATGTCATCGCAGGGAAATCTACGGAAATGGAAATCTTCGTTAGTTGTGGCAATAAACCGTTCAAGGTAGTTACACCTCCTATGGACTTTGGATCTCTTGAAGTTATCCTACCTTGCAATTGTCAAATTGTTTACAAAGCGGAAACTTTGTTCAGTTATGGGGATTGCCAAAACAATCTCGTCAGCATTAGACCCATCATTCCTCACCATTGGACAAATGCAAACTTGATTTATGACCCGGATGAAAACATGCCTGCTAATGCCAGCATAATGGAACAAGGTCTACAAGTAGCTCCTGAAAAGGAAATGTATGATAATATCATGTTTTACATGAACTTGCAGTTTACAATCATTTCAATAATTATCATTGTCATCATATTCGCTAACATTGCAATGTGTTATATGATTGTTGGAGTCATGCAAAGACTGCACAAACTACCTGGCTTACATCAATCAGGCATTGATTGTAGTCGTATTGGAAGTCTATGTGGCAATGGCTCCGTATTTAATTGTAACATAAAACATGATGAGCTGTAAAGACTTTTTGATTTCAAGACGTAAAGTTTCCGTATTACAATTAACATGCAATATTAATTGTCGGAATAATTGTATATTCAACTCTTCCCCTTTTACCCTATGAATTTATAAAGTGTTAATAGTAACAGCTTAGGAATGGAAAATAAAATAAATCCCATACATAAACGAAAGCTAAATATTCATTTTATTGGAGTAGAAAAACGCCCCAACTTATATCATGTCATTAAAGAATATATTTTGCCATATAATTCGTTAAAAATCTCTAAGTCTGGCATCAGGTTTGCATTAATAAACGTCAAATCTGTATAGCTTCTGTTGAATCGAAATCAGTGTCATTATGCTATTCGCCATTGTACTATATGATGGACAATTAAATGGTATTTATAGAACTGAAGGTTAGTAACAAAAAATATTGACAGAAGTGCATGGGAGAAGGGCTACTATTTATCAAATAATCGTTGCACGAGTTTTTGGATCATTTGCTCAAGAAAGTGAACACCTTCAATAATACAATTCAGTTACTCTGTCGGATAAGAAAATACGTTATGTAAGTATAGTGTAGGTGTAGAGTATCTTGAAGATTATGAATAACATATTTTTATTTTGTTCCAGAGCGAGGAAGCAGAAGCTGAGATATTTACTACTCGCATTTTAATGCATACAGTTTCAAATAATGTACTATATGTATTTCTTTCGACAAAACAAAAAGTAGTTTTGTGCATCTATAATCTATATAGATAATGCATAATATACTATCGTTTGGGGTAAATCAATAAGACTCCCTCCAGCTTTTCGGTTTGACGTAAAATATTGTCCTTCCTTTTAATGCCTTTGACATCAGAACATCCTCGAAGTTCAGCTACCAAAATATACTGTCAAATGAAATGGTGATTACTTATTGCACACATAATATATTATATTCCCTATAAATAGCTTTTAATTGTGCAAGAGAGTGGAGACACAACACACAGGCAGATACACAATTTTAATTAAATCGTTTTAACGGTCACACAGGCCACAATTTAATCTTTGTGCGTTTGGGAAATACAATTCTCTGGCAGGCTCCAGCATTGAATTTTGTCTTGTCATCAGAAATCAATAATTATTAATAATTTCAAGGCACATTGCATAGCTAAGTCAATGGACGTAGCAATATGATGCTAAATTCCAAACTTCGATTTGAAGTCAGCATTACAGGTAAATAATCCATGAAGACTGAAAACATTGATTAGGCGTGGCATGTAAACCCAAATATATATACTCTTCAATAACAGACTGTCAGAAAATTACAATAATTGCAGTTAGGTACATAGCTATATTAGCAGTGTCTCAAGTTTTAGTCTAAAACGCATATTTATGACGATTAAAACACAATTGCTGCTTTTCTATCCTCGATATTGCTTAGAACAAGCAATAATATTATTGTGTTAGCCCTTTTGTATCTTTTGCATTTTGGGATATCAGTAGTGGCACATTGTGTGAAGTAAACCCAACTGCAAAATATCTTACTAGTGTAATGCGTTGCTTGTTCAACAGCAGAACGGAAAAAAAGACTGTAGAGAATATTGAAGGTATAAATATTGTTATTTCATCATTCGTCACGTTCTACTTATTTGTTAGTTCTTGAAGATATTATTGAGAGAGAATTATGCAAAATGCTTTAGAAGCCACAAGCAATCGCGTACATTCAGTCAGTATTAATTGATTTACCTGTAAGAATCGATCTCATTTAAAAATTTTACGCGTAAATACCATGAATATTCTGTGTGCTATTTTGTTGGTGCTGCCGTTTTAGTAATTCGTTTCGAGACAAAAAGATAAAATACAATAGTAGACATGGTCCAGTTTTGTGGCGATTGTGGTAGTAATAATTTCCGAATCGAGCCAGATACGAATTCAAGAATAGAGCACGATTATTGGGAAGAAGTTGTGGATGTACAAAATGCATTTATTGTGGCAGACCCGAGTGTTGCCCTTAAGACATCTCAGCCTCAACAACAACACAATAAGAAATCTAACAAGCAAGAAAAAAAGGTTCGCTTTAATGACGAGGTTAATGGGGCTGTAAATGGGAGTCATGGCTCATTAGTTCCTGTTCCAGTCGAGGACATTGATAACAGAGATGAAGAGAAAGGGGCTGATAAAGTTGAGACTGAGACTGATGCGAAAACTTGCGATACCGCAGATGCCGATGACAGTACAAAAGAGAATTGCAAAATCCCCGAAAATATCCCTGTTAATATTGGGGAGAATGAACCGCAGATTAATGATCAAACCAGAGCTGATACTCCGCGATTAAATCATAATACAGAAATACAATCCGAAATAGAAAATGAGAAAAAGGTACCCAAGCAAAAAATTCTCTCTTAGGAAATATTATTTCTACAATTCTATTTAATATTACAGAATTTTTACATTTAATTCATGATTGTTAAGCATCAATAAGTTCTAAGGAAGAATTGGACAACAAACTACTGAATCTACAATCTACATGTACTAATATTGATATAAATCTATTATTCTGTACAAAAATTAGTTGGGTTATTGCTTCTGCTTCTGTTGTCGAACGGGGACACCATGTTCGGTGTGGATATTTATTGGGTGCTCATTCATATTTTTCAAAATGGGAGCCATTGTAACTGGGAGATGGATTTATCTCTGGCAATCTTCCTACGACGAAGTTGCATTCTACGCTGCGTTCAGTTTAAATCTCGGTAATTGCTGGAACAAATAATTAAATGAATATGATTGAAAAGTGTAATTCTAATTTTTTAAACTATAATTCCTAACTAGGTTTTGCCACATTTTATTTCCGACATGGAAATAAGCATCACAATCCATTTGACATTCTCTGCTTAATTGTGACAGCCCCTCTGCTGTGGGGCCTTTTAACATTTACAACTGTGCTTTTCAAGACAGACACATTTTTCGTAAGTAATAATCCATTCTATCGCAGTTATAGATGTTTATCCTTATTTCGTGCCTTGTAAAAGTGTTAGTCAATATAGTTCTACAATTAGTGTATGTTTCATTTCATTAATTTATCGTGTTAAGTTAGATTTCTAAATAAATCATGTTCGCATCTGGATTTGATATTTTTCAGTATGTAGCGACTGGATTTTATTCCACATTAATACTTCCGTATATAACTATCGGAGGATTTATTACCTACAAATTCTGGACGAGTGGAAAATTATTTATGAAACGGGTGGAAGGGAACAAGGAACTGGAACCTTTGTGTAGAAAACTGTTTTTTGCTCATAATCTCATGATTTTCGATATGCAAGCCATAATTTCAGCAAGTATAATTGCAATGGCTCCTAGCATCAATCATTCGAGTACCTACGTATGGATCACATCCTTGATCTACGGACCTCTAAGTATAGCTGCTACAATTACCTGGTTCACTATCGGCTACTTTGCAGTGAGTATCGCTTTATTATGCGTTTATGACTTCCAGGAATAAAAAAGTACCTGTGTTGATATGTTACAAGCTATTTCTAATTAATTTACAGATGCGAAAGGAAAACCAAATTTTGACGTGGATATTTACTGCATTGAGTGGAAATCCGTATCTGCTAGTTGCTGGAATCCTATGGAAAGTAAGATATCTCTTTAGAGAAGATTTATTAATTGCTTCTACTATTTAAACATACCATGATTTCATTTCAGATGCCAAAAGCCGCAGGGATATTAGAAACATTTAGGAATTGTACACTAATATTCTCTGCAATCCTTCTTCTCATCGTCCATACGGGACTAATTACTTTCATCTGGACGAAAGTCATACCTTCGTATGGGAAAGGACTTCGTAAAGCTAGTAAGCTATAATTATAAACTGCAACTATATGAATTGTGTACCTGTAAACAAGACTTAACTTATTTATAACACAGTCAAAGCCTAACTTACGTACATTATAAGTTAGAAGCGGAAATAATATTTCCATACTAAATAAATAATGCATAAATGTTATGCCTAATCGATGCAATTTTATATTTCAGTATCTCGTACAAGTGAAAATGGCTGCATTCAGTGTGCGGAGATTACAATATGCAGATGAAGGGAAACTGATTATTGTAAATTGTTTTTATCTAATTACAAATAAGAAAGCTGAATCACATAACCTTGTTATGAAGTTGCCATTCTACTTATTAATACTCAAAAAGGATTGTTATCATGTAATAATGCAACACGATTTCCTTCTTGTAATATTGTCAGACTGTTTAGATAGTACAATAAAAAAGCGAGCCCGTTTTTTTAACCCGTGTTTAATTCTCAACAACAACACATTTTGTTCACAAATTAAGTACAACATAATCAGTCACATGTTACGTCAATTGATCTGTAATGTAGGATTCTATTCACAAATATCTGGCTCAATAATAATTCTAGATTCGAAGACAAATATTATTATAGTACATTAATAAAGGATATTCACTTGTAAATACGAACACAGCATTTATATTGTAGTATTGTAATTGTAGTAGAGTGACATTTATATCTAGGAAAATTCGTATCTAGTGATTACAATGACATGTTTGTTTACTGCAAATACATTTACATTTCATTCAATAAATGCCATACACACAATACAAATACAACAAAAGCATTATCAATAACATTGAATGCTAGTTTTAGTGAGAATTGCACAGAATTAACACTTGGTAACAACATTGGTACTTTACTTGAGGATTCACAATATGAGATTCACGTGTTCATATTTATTTTATAGCTAAATAGTAAGCTATAATATTTGATAAGTGTATTTAACCTAATAAAAAAATCTTGACTTGAGTTTAATTGACTATGATATAAACACAATTGAGAAAGGAGTATACAGAACGAGATAAATCCTGGAGCTCTTACCAAATTACCTAAACATTTACCCTTAGCTCGTCACATTTAATAATCAATCCATTTTGTTGAACAGACAATCAATTGTAATAAATAAGTCTAATAACACATAGATCTATGACTTGCTATCATTAAACATCAACATAGGGCTGTTGGTATTTCTTATTTTTACGCTCGGCCTTTTCTTTATCACGATATATATTCGGGTCACCGTAAAAATCACCATAGTCGTAATGAAACTGAACTTCGTCCAAGTCGTCGTTGGCCGCGGTGTAGGCCGCTTCCCTCCTTCGCCGGTCCTTTTCGTAGACAGCTTGCTTAGCTCGTTTTAGCTTCGCCTCCCCTATTTTGTTTAACTGTTTCACTTCTTCGGGGTCTTTCCCTTCCATAAGTTCCTTATAGCGATTAACAAGTTTATCATAAAAAGTAGTTTTGGGTGAAGGTCGATCTGCTTCAGAAACCGGTAGCTGAAGGTCAAATCCGTTTTCTCTCCGCGTTTTCTGGATTTTCTCCGCCTCATCAATCATCTCCAGCTCTTTTATCATATCTTCAAACTCCTCTGTGGCCATGAATGCCCTAATCATCTTTTCTATCGTGATTTCTCCGTCGTCTTCCTTTGGTACCCTGTAGCCTTCGTCGTCCCCCTCCTCTAAATCGTCAAACTGGATGACGGCAATGTCATCGAGCACATTTTTCTCAATCGGCGTGTCCTTAATTGGAGGTATGCTGAAAGTGACATTGGATAGAGTCGTGTTATTGGCAGCTTGAACAGGTTGTGGAATGTCATATGCATCCGTTGAGACGATTGGTTCTTCGGATGGAATTGACGGCTCGCCCACATCAAAGGAAGACGGCATGGATATCGCCAGAATGATAGCAACGATTACGGAGAGAATTATTCCACATATCAGTCTTTGATTTGCCCTCGGGGGTTCCTACAATTCATAAACATAAACGTAGTGTTTAATTAATGATCTCGAATTCATGAAAGGTAGGTACTTATTAATAATGAGTATCAATGACACACAGTCAATAATAGTCTTATCTAGATATGAACATATAGTTTATTGTGCAGTAATATATTACTATACTTATGAGTATGAGTGCATAACATAAAGCAAGACTTATTTATAACTATAGTCTGATGAACACTCAGCACTTCCTATGATCCTGATTGCTCATTGCATTCCTCTGTGTCTATATTTAGCGAATGGAATTTTTTTGCGGTCTGGCTGTTCTGAGTTTCATGGAATACTACAAATGCTAAGCTAGATAATTATGGAATAGGAATACTATTACACAATTCCTAGTTCATTTCATATATAAGTATTCATACATACGCGACATATATATTTATGCATGTAATTGCCTTAATCAACTTCAGTTACAGGTATGCCTTAATGAAGGACGAAAAATACTGGCAAGAACCACTTAAACTGAATTAGAATTCTAATTTATCCAGTTAATCTAGTTGTATAAACTTTAAATTATTTAGATCTCTAAGTATTTATTTAAAATGGAAAGTAGTAGCAACAAAAAATCTTTACACTTGCGTTAATGCTTTTGCTTGGTATTTTAACTTAGGAGTATTACATGTGTATAGAAAGAATCCCAGTATAGGTAACTGTAGTAAATATCTGAAAGCTAAAGTGTCTACCCTGCATTAAACCATGATTGAAAGAAATACAAAATGTTCTTACATCGTCTTCTAAAATTTGAAAGTTTTCTGCATTTTCGTTTGCCATGCCAGATCATATCAAGTAAACGATGACTTCTTGAAAGGGATATTTAAAACTTATCACTAAGTAAAACTTCAGTATAATAAGTAAAGCTTAAAATTCAGCTTTACTGACTTTTAGTCGGAAAATGTATTTCACTTTTTTCTAAGTAGACAACAATCCGTCTCCTGAATCCAAGTTCTTATAATATGCGTGTGAATGAGAAAAACGTTAGTTAACGCCATGTTTCAATGAAATTGAGAATTTAGACGGGATTTGGAATTGGACTGGTTAAATGGTAAGCGAGTATTAAAAGGAACTAGAAATTTCTGTGCCTTCTACACCATCACACAAGAAATCGGAATATCCGAATTTGCCTGGCAAGCCTTCTGCTTTCCCCAACAGTCAGCTTTCTCAGTTTTCAGTTCCTGGCACCAAGACTCAGCTCCATTTATTGCGTAACTCTAAGTCTCTGGGTCACTAAGTATGACAGTATATGATGGATTTTGTTGCGCTATCGGTATAGGTACTTACCGCGAGTTCGCATCCATGCCAGAGTACCTACTTTTAGTAAAGAAATGTTTCCACCTTATTTAAGCATAAAGAGATTTAATTCTCTTTTCTGAGCATTATTAACATGTCAATTTTAGCTAGCACCTAAATAATGGATTAATCACATGAATCCCATTTTACCATAAACGTAAAGGAATTTTAATGTACGCTCTAAGCTCCACTTTTATGGTATTATCGATAAAGCCAATACAATGCTCTGTCCCTAATCGAATTGACTAGTCAAAAATGCTTTTTTGTTTGCTTATTACCCAGGTACTAGGTATTTTGTGTTCAGGAAAAACTGTTTAAGTTTAGCCTCTTATCATAAATGAAGCAACGGTCAATAACGTGTACATATTTAAAACCCTCATCAAGTATTTCGTGAAAGTAGATGCTTACAAGACATTCCATTCGCAATCATTAATAGCAAATAAGTTGAATGGAATGGGTGCATAAAAACATATGAAATATGCTTTAGTATAACTTTCGAATACCTTTGGAATCTTACTAATTTTTGGATTTGATAGATGAATTTGGATAGTTACTAAATAAGATTTTCAGCTACTATTGTATTAAATGTCGATTTCGCTATTTTGGCCATTTATTAAGTCTTCTGTATAGTAATAAATATGTTGTGTGATAAGAAATATAGGTTAGAATAGAGTCGCCTAAAGTAATTGGTGGATTGTTATGCATAGTAAAAGAGGCAGAACACATTCAGTTAAAATGTATTTATTTGTATTTAAGGTAATAATTTGTAGAAGCATGCACTGCACAAAGGCTTATGAACACAACAGAGGAAATTCATATATTTAATTGATACGAATTGTCTTAATTAACACGAATTATCTTAATTGATACGAATTATCAAACAGCACGACTCATCATATAATGAAACAATAAAAACACATCACCTTAAATTTTATGTTGAATACAGTACTTGTTACAAGGATTTGTTTACATTGTTTACAATTTACAACAGTGCATCTAAATACGGTATATGTATATATATGTAACACGCATGTATTGCTAACTATAATAGTAATTACAATTTACAATTCCGAATTCTCAACATTGCTCTTTCAACACTTCTTTTGCGTTAGTTTATTTCTTTAGGAAATACACATAAATTATTATAGTACACTGTACAGATACAATAGAATCTCAGAAAAAACAAGTAAAATACTCTACAAGATACTGCAATTCTAGTACTAGAGTAATAATGATAAATGGCTACAACAACAATACAAAGACTACTTACGTAATGATAATATTTTATTCTGTATTAAATTTTAATAAGTAATTCGTTAATAATATTAATTTCAATCTTCTGATAGAACTGATTGAAAGAAATCTCCGAATGATTTACATTTGTATTAGCACACATATCGTTAATATGTTTCGAGTGCTTGTAAGTAGAGGTATAGTAAGTTACATCGTAGATTATTACACCCAACTAATTGTAATTGCTCTAGCTTTATTTACAATTAGTACATATCAGCAGTACCTACACATAATTATTGTAAACCTTTCCGTTTCCCACATAGACAGGATCCATTTTCCTGAAAAATGGAGCTGCGAATGATTTCTCAATTCAAGTAATTGGCTGACATTGATTTTGATCGTTCCCAATTTCCCTTGAATGTCTTTGATCTGTCTGTACAGTTCTAAAATGTGCTGGAAGTGAATATTTGTATTTGCAAACATTTTTTATTCTGTGTACCAGATTTTTTTTAAATTTCGTCAACTATACTATACCTATACTTACAATTTGCGTAACTTTATCATACTTTTACAATGCAGTGTGTAGTGTACATGTAATTTAGCTTTTTTGCTTTTATTATGTGTTCTTTTTGAAGGAAGTACGTGTATTGTATAGTTTGTGTAAATATTTGCTTCAGTTAACCCACAATACAAATACAAGCCATAGTAATTAAGTGTCTCTACTACGCTACTACTGCTATGTATATACATTGGTACATACAATCAATACTATTATTTATTTTCCACCTTCTACTCACTTAATTATTAAATTATGTTAAACTACGGAGATAATTTCATTTACATAGTAGATAGACAATGTAGGTAGTAGGCAATAGGCACCTAGTAAGGTAGTTTGTACATTTTTCTCAATCTATTAACCAAGTCGTTAATGGTAGTCACTATCTATAAATCGTACAAGCAAGGTCTCCAATAATAGTCAATAAGTTATGTAATTTAGTATATATAATATGTATATTTATTATACATGCCCACAGTTTATATTAATTTTTCAATTCAAGTCAATGAAGCTTCAGTCAAAGAAGTCAAGTCAATTATCAACTGGGATAAATAATTATGATCTAGGTATCAATTAAGATATAATATTCAATATGTTTGCATTTACAATGAAGGTCTTTAATTAAGTAATTGCTATATTTGCAATTACTTTCAGTATTTCATATAATATTACTACTGCTAGCTCTACCTGTACGCAATTACAGTGCTAAAATTACATAATATTCTACAAATGTAATGTAAATGCAGTAAAAATCTACGGAATTACTATACTCAACTACATACTCGCCAGCTTTTGACTACCAGTAAGGATTCTTTTTTACATTACTCTTCATTTTCTTTTGTTTTTTCCAACGTTCTAAATTGAAAACCAAGGGAAATTACATGATTTACAGACTATTTAAGTAATAATTATTGGTTCTCTGTCTTTCACAAACAAGGGTCTTCTAAACTAGTTGCACACACTGATAATTACTCAAGACACGCTTTAAATAATCCCTTTACTACACACATTAGTCCTACATTCGTCTAACAAACATTTTCCTACGAAAATGTTTGATTCTATTGATTTTTACTAGTCTAGTCTGAATAAGCGTTATAAAATCCTGTGTAATACGCAGTAACAATATGCTACAACATTACATCCTCATCGAATTTTAAGCACTCAGAGCTTGTAGTTGTACAAACAAGTCAAGTCAGTTGGTTTTCATTAGTCCCGAAACTAAAATTAGTCTCAGTCTTATTTCCCATTCATTCATACTTGTTCTGTTCTGCTCCTTCAATTCGGCTTTTGTGTCGGGAACGGTGGTATCACTGAGGCAGCTGCTGAAGAAGGCGTCGTGAGCACTGTAAAGTGAAAATAAATTCCTTAGTTTTCGAATCCCTCTAATTTTCCCGCAAAAATATTTAATAATATTTTTGAATTTACAAGTCAAAGTAAGATGTCAGAATTTAATCAGTTATTAGATCAATAACAAAGGTCAATTCACTCCAAAGATTAGCTACAGTAGTTAATCGTTAGGAATATTCGAATCAAAAAACGTTTTTCGCACATCTTTCTCGCGGACAAGTAAGGAATAAGTTTGTGAGGATAAAAAATAATACGTTTCTTTACCTAACTTACCTCCATAGTGAGGTGAATACTGAGGCGGTACTGTGGGTATGATGGGATATCCTATTCCGACATGTGTGTGATGATGTGTGTGACTGTGAACGTGATGCTGAGTGGGCGGGGAGCGACTGCTTTCACTGTTCGGTCCTCCTGGAAGAATTCCGCCCGGTCCTAGAATGGGTTTTGAGTCCTTGCTCAGATCAGCTGCCTTTGGCATGTTTCCCCCTCCACTGTTGCTGCCCACACTGCTCCTCCCACTCCCGGGGGGTCCTCCTGCTGACATTCCACTGGGGGACTGAGGCATTGTAGAAAGGTTCTGGCCGACGGAAGGGTTTTCGCGCTCCCCTCTGGGTCCCATGCCGCCAACTTGAGGGTTCGGGGATTTCAGGGCCCGCTCCTGCAGCTCGTGGATCTTATGTGCACTGTAATATTGTGCGGCGTGGTGCTGGAGCAAGTCCAGGGCCTTGGAAGCTGGAGCAGAGCCGCTGGGTCTAGACAAATCTTCGGGGAGTTGGGCACCCCCTGGGGCAGGTGGGTACCTGGGCATAGCACCTGGATGCATGTAAGGCGATCCTGGATAAGGGCCCGGGACCAGCACCTGTCTGTAGAAGGGGTGGCTGGGGTCGAACGGGAGCCCCAAGGGACCCCCTTGTAAATAACTCTGAGGAATATAAGCGTAAGATCCGGCGGTAGGGGGCGGGGGCGGTCCTTGGGTCTCCATCGTTGGCTTTGCTCCTTCATTTCTTTCTCTTTCTTTTGCCTCTTTCTCCGTCTCTCCAGTGGAATTGTCCAAGTTTTTTGACAAGTGTTTGTCTGCCTGAGGTCCGGTGGAACTTCTCCCACTCCCGCTCTTCAAAGAGTCCATTTTCCCATCTGCACTATCTTTGGATCCTCTCTCGTGCCTATCTTCCCGATCTCTTTCACGCTCCCGATGCTCTCGCTCTCGTTTCGATTCTTTTGAGTGCTTGCTGCAAGGTGTGTTGAGAAAATGCGGTTTGGCACTTTCGGAGTAGTCCGAGCCGAATTCAGATTTAATTTCCACTCCTTTGTCATCTCCCATTGACATTGAGAGAGGAGGCATAGGTGGGCGTTGGTCTTTGGCCCTTCTGCTCTCTTCCCGATCTACCGGCTCTTGCTTTATGGAAACGCCAGAAACTCCGTCATCTTTTTCATTTCCCCCGAGTTTTCCCTTCCCAGCTCCTCTTTGCTCCGACACACTAATTTCCCTTTCTTTATCTTCCATCCCTGGAAACATTCGTCCGTGGTTGGCCGTGTTATACGGACTGTCTGGTAATAGACTGGCGTAAGGAGGTTGATCAAAGTGGTAATTAGAGTAGGGATAATGGAAATAGTGTTGTTGCGGTAGGTATTTCGGGTGATAGTCCATTTTGGGGGAGCGTCTCGGGTCTTCATTGTTGGCGACGCTGGTGGGAGGGGGCACTACGTTTCCCGGCATCGGATGATTGTGCATACTGTGAGGAAGATTTTGATGAGATTTATTTGGTACTTTACTAATATTCTTATCTAGCGGAGATTCCTCGGGTCCTGTGACCCCGACTCCAACTCCACCGGCCCTGCCATCAATTTTCGGGGCATTAGCAGGATTGTTTGGGTTGCCAGCTGTGGGAGAGTCCATGTAGGGCGAGTAGAATGAAGGATAGAAGGAGGAAATGGGGTGATTAGTCGGGACTCCTACTCCGACCGGCACGGGCTCTTTCTTTAGCTCGGGTGCTACGGCCAAGCTCTTACAGTTTTCCTTCACAGCACTCGCAGCACCAACAGCCACACTCAATTCGGGGTCCGGGCCCGAGTCGTTTGCGTCGGAGATGTCTGAATAAGCGGGACTCTGAGGATCATCACGGTTCTCGCCGGAATTCCCTCCCGTCCCATCACTTTTGTCATCATTCGGACTATCTCTGTCTCCAGAGTCTCGCTTCCGCCCTCTCAGATCTTCCGAGGAGTCTTTACTCGTCCGACCGCCGATAGAGTCAGGTCCAGAGCTGCCCCCGGAAAAAATACTAGCAGCTGTTCTCCCTCCATCGCCAACTGAGCCGGAATGACCTTTGCCCCCCTCACGCTCCCCCCGTCCATCTCCAGAGCGTCCTCCCTTCCCATCTCGCTCCCGGTCCTTGTCTTTGCTCTTCTTCTTGTGTTTGTTTTTCTTGAGAGGTGGAGGAGGGGCTGCGTTTTTGTCTTTGTCCTTCCCGCTGCCGCCGCCGCTTATCTTCTCGGCCACGTTAATTGGAACATTAAGAGGTACAGTGAGACTTTGCTGAGAGTGCAAAGAGGAAATCACATGAGCTGTGTGTCCTGGATGTCCAGGATGAGAGTGGGCATGAGCATGTGGCTGCCAAGGAGCACCTTTCGTCGGTGGCAGACCCGCATTCCCTCCCGGGCCTCCACCTAGAGATGATTTCATCACATTGCTATTTTCTCCGTCACGAGAGAGTGAAGAGTCCAGTCGGGGGACGTTAACCACATGCCCGTGTACCATCGGGCGGTTGTGAAGAGAAATGTATGGCACAGGTACGGTCAATATCGGTGTCCGAGGTGTCACCGTTCCCATCGGCACACTCGATCCAGAATCTTTGGTGGTTGCGTTCGAGGAATTTGCATTATCAGCCGGTTTGGAATTAGAGTCCCCGTCTTTATCTGCCGCGGAAGGAACTTCCTTTTGAGATTTCCCACTTTTCCCTCCTGATTTAGCGGTGAGCGGAAGTGGAACTTCACTGGATTCGGGAACAGCCTCTTTCCCCGCATTTAAATCACTTTCTCCCTTCGAATCGAACACTTTGTCATCTTTCCCCGCACTACTGCTACTACTGCTGTTCCCACTTGTACTACTGGCATTGTTTCCATTCCCACCCGCGCCACTTTTCTTCGGAGTGCTCGTTGTGGTCGTCGTCGTCGACGCTGAGGATTCTTCTGCCGTCGTCGTCGTCGTTGTGGTGGTCGTTGTGCCCGAGGCAGATGTGTTGGAGGCTGAAGGAAGGTCCGGGCCACCCGCAGAGTCTGGCGTGTCCGACACGCCGTCGGTGGACAAAGACTCGCTCGTCGTCCTCTCGTTTGAGCCGTTGGCTGCGTCGGACGGCGTGGCCGCCGCGTTTGTACTCGCAGTCGACATGTTCGAGTCGGAGTCTTCTGGAGTGAAATTATTGGAATGGGCATGTGACTGATGATATCTCAGCCCATTGATGTGCTTGTACTTTTTCGAGCAATTGGGCTCTGGGCACTCAATCAATTGCGGGGAGAACGGGCTGTTGCTGGGCTTCTCTCCCTCCGCGCCCGAAGATGAGGGGGCCGGACTGCTTGATTGCCTGTCCTTCCGATCGTTGTCTTTTGAAACCTTAGGTCGTTTAGCATTTTTCGGAGCTGTTGACACATCCTCCTGACTCTCATTCTCGCTACCTCGCGTTTTCCTCTTTGGCCACGGATCAGCTTTCATCGGACTGATCGGCGTTACGAAAGCAGCCGCATTCGTCGAGCTCCCTCGACGTCCCTTCGCTCCGTTACGAAGTTTCGCATTCCCAGCTCGCACATCTGGCACTACGGGCTCATTCACGGGAGTTGCAGCTTGGGCACGACCTCTTTTCCCTCGATTCTTAGGAGTTCTCATTTCTAAATCACTAGTTGGAGAGTCACAGAACCGCGGCGGGGCCCAATCATTCTTCGTACAGTCTAATAGCGTCCCTACGTACGTCTTGCCTCTCCAAGTTACATTCACGACTAGCACACCTGAAAATT
>JAAAYG020001027.1:19330-32885 GCA_009936455.2 Tomocerus minor
CCTATATTTATACCCTGCGTACATCTTTATTTTCAATAAGGCTGTAATTTGTCATTCTGTCTGACTGAAGTGAATCCCATAGAATCCATTGCACAGACGGAGATGTACCTAAAGCAGATAGTTACTTCTGCCGAGTTGTGTCTGTAACTTAGCGGGTAGTCACTTTATCTATTTCGAATGTCAAATGCAAAGATATGCTCAATTTGACTATCAAAGTCTTGTGAGCGGTAAATGCAGCCTAATTCCTCACCTGCCGTGCCGTATTATACTATTGTCTTGGGCACAGAGCATTTCCATAGCTTTTGTGCTAAGCTAGACTCGAAGAAGCATTTAGTAGCAACTAAGTTTTAGTGATATCGTAGAGCTAAATGGGATTTGTCCGTAGTAGCTAGGCAGGTACATTGGAATTGGTAGAGTCAGTTTGTGCAGGGAGCGGTGGAGTTTCTGCGGTGTGGTGGAATAGTGGTGGTGGAATAGGATTGGATTGATGTGATGATGAGTGAGAAAGAGCATCCTGTCCTGAGTAATTCAACTGCAGAGAAAGCATGAATAGGAATTCAAGGAATTCCACATTCACACAAATCAACACAACTTCAAAATGTGGTTGGAGAAATAAAGCCTTCCTGAGCCAATAAAACCACATCCACATCATTAATAATCTAATATCCCTTCTGTCTCAAATCAAAGCCGTGGGGATGGCGAAAAGGATGGAGAGGCAAGGCAGGAGACTAAAGAAGACAAGCTCCACTCTATATATAGTGACTAAATAACATTCTCTAGCCATCCATACAGACGGAGGAGATAAAAGGACAGAAGGAGAAACGAAACCACCTAACGCTCCTTACACCTTCCCTTATTACCTTCGCCATGCACCTATACACTAAATATAGGTAGAAAAGTCATTGTGCAAAGATGTTGAATACGTAATAGATTCATTGTTGTCTCCCTATATATCCATTTCCACATCCAACAGACATATATCCCACAACACAACACAATAGAAAGAGAAAAGCCGTAAATGGAAGACAAGAATACTCTATATCTGTATAAATGTACTAGATATTAGATATATTTAGGAATTGAATGTCTATGGTGTCGTGTCAAGTCCCTGTCGTGTCGGTAAGGATGCAATGGAACTTTAGTTCACGCCGAGTCATCTCCAGTACAGAACCGAGAGAAAAGCTTAGAAAGAAAGGAAAGAGTCGGAAAAGCTGCACAAGTCGAATGTAGAGAGAGAGAGAGAGATAGAGGATACAAAAAGCAGAGAGCACATGCCAAAGTACAGACGAGGAGAGATATTATTGTGTGCACAAGAGCAAGAGTGTTAGATTGGTTGGGTGTAGGAGTTTCTCATATAGCGAGATATTACATCATCATTATAGATAGATAGTCCATGCATGGCATATGTCTCTACGTGAACTTATTGTGGAAATAGAGAAGAAAGAAAAGTTATATCAGACGTGCATTGCTGAAGTAGGCAGAATGTATTGTATATCTATTAGCTCATTCAATAGAGAAGATTTGGTTTGGGGAGACTCTTTCTCTATCTCTCCTGCTCCTCCATACTATACACTACATCTATATATCTAAATATGAGTGTATGTATGATGTTGATACGGAGACTGAGAGGGAAACCTGGTTTGCTTTGCTTTGCTTTAGAAGTTGGCTGGAAGAAAAGGGAATTGGAAAGAGGGTTTATATATGAACACACTGGATTGCATTAGACGAGAGAAAGAGGAGTCAAGACATAAAGTTCCTATATATAAAAGTCTGGATATATTAGTTTGAGATATAGTTTGACTGAAGTCACTAATATAGAATCATAATATTATAACATTTTCATCTTGAACTTTATGAGAGTTGAGCTGAAGCCGAAGGAAGGAGAGAGAGAGAGAGAGGAGTTAACCCTTTACGGGGGAAGAGTGCAAGAGCAGATGCTCAAACACAGGGAAATTGCTGACAGTTAGAAGACGAGGACACAAAAGTTGAAAGCTTTTTCGGCTATGAATGAATAGGGAAGGGAATTCGTTTGAGTATCATGAAATGGATGAGCAAGAACAACATTCAAGAATAATGGAATCGCTACAAGAACAGAGCTACCTCTCTCCTGGAACAAACTCTATAGAGATATAGGGGTACCTTTTGACTATCTATTGTTATAGTGGTTATTAGGAGTGTCTATCCTTCGTGGGCAGACTCCAGCAGAAGAAAGACATTTTCAGTTTCTTTAGCTACAATAGTTTTAGTGGAAGGTAGTTGAGGAGAGTTAAGTTGAGGAGGATGGCTTAGGCTCCGTTAGCTACGCTCTCCGTACAGATAGTTCACACTGAAATCTTCTCACTCTCTCACTTACCGTTCTTTATGTGAGGAAACTGCTCATCCTTACTTAGTGAGAAGGAAAGGAAGAAGCTCCTTATAATGCAACACAAGCACAGACAGAGGAGATAAAGACTCTTCTTCTTCTCCTCCACTCTAATAAAATATTGTATCTGATTTCCTCTGCACTTAACTTGGCCATGGCATAGCATCCCATTGCACGCACTTCTCCTCTTATCTCATGCTCTCTCTCTCTCTCTCTCTTGATATTAGTACATGTAGCGGTAGCGGGAGACAGAGCCGACTATGTAAACCCCGTGAAATAAAGGAGAGCAAAATGTTCGCTCATTCTCAGACTAAAAGCCCTTGTGGCTCTATTATCTTTTCATAGAATGCAATTTAATATCCTACTCTCCTACTTCAAAATACACAGGAATAGCTCTCAACTTACTCGCCCCGGCTCAACTACACACTGCAACTGGATACTGCAGACAAGTGAACGCTACACCATGCCATTGCTCCTTTACTTTATCATGCAATATCTATCTACCTACAGAGAGATGCATAATAATGGGCCATCCTGAGGTGAACTATCATCAGACTCCTACCAAAGTGTTAATTCTACCTCTAATATATCTTACCACAGAACATTACAGAATATTATGCTTTTCCGGACTATTCTCTCTCTCTCTCTCTCTCTCTCTCTCTGTCATCTTTTACCACAGTGTACACTCAGCATCACTTCATACTTATCAAAACAGAGATACTCACACTAATTAGCATGTTCCTCTCCCTTTCTCCGATTTTCAAGTGCCACTTTACATTTAGAATACACTCCTACAGAGAAATGTATTATTTATATCTCTACAGAGAAGTATAGAATTATTGCAAACAGACATTTAATGTCTTCCTTTATTAGGCTTCATTCACTGTTACACTACAATAGACTTTTTCATCATTACTAAACTAAATCACAGCTGAGCATAGAATTTCAGAGTATAATAGTCAACTCTAATAGTATAAATGTATATGGGATATATAAAAGTGTACTAATTATACATAAATGGAAATGAGAGCGTAAAATTTGAAGTAGGCAGGTAGCTACAAGTCACAGTATTGGGATTTGTCAAGCTATAAGTTAAATATTTGTATATCTATAGCCAATTCAAAGGAAACGAAGCAATTTTCAACCCAGTGGAGTGAGGGATGAGATGAAAAGTGTTTGAATTGACTTTGACTCCTGCAGCAATTAGCTTATAATGTTAGAGAGTGGTTTGCATAGTCCTCCAAATAGACTAGGCTAACACAATACAAGTGTGTACTGTGTACACAAGATTATATTACTTTACAGAATGGCTAGCCGAGCGAATGTATTCGCTCTGCGGCAGTTATGTCATTTAATGAATCTCTCTGTCTCTCTCTCGCTCTCTACTTTTATTTACTGCTCTAAACATTATAAGCTACTTACGTATGTATTTATTTATAATTTATAACAGATGTATTATGGACTGTGCCATTATCTTTACAATATGCTTCCTACACTCTTGTAGGCTTAAGTAGAGTGTTCGACTAGTTACTACTCCAGACACACATAACAGATGCCTATAGATGTATCTAGTAGTTTTAGGTAATTTGTAAGAGATGCCTTGCTTTGCCTAGGTATTAATTATCTGACATATGAGTGGGTAATAGAGAAGAAGGAGTAATTGTAGCAGCTACCTACTGCACTCTGCTTAACTAATAAATAATGGAGAAAGGAAGGGAGTGCAAGAACTAAGGCGAGTAAGCCAGAGCTTGGTTGGGTAATTAAAGCCCTCTACCTAATAAACTAAGAGGATGAAATGGAGATAAAAGGAACTGTTCTAAGAAGTAAAACAGAAGAGAGATAGTGCGCAGTATAGCACTCATGTCTTGTTAGCACGCTGGAAATAATATTCGTCTCTAGCGGAGTCTGGCAGTGAATTCACACTACTGCGTACTTGGATGCTTTATGATTTGCAAGAGAAACGGCGAAACAGTCATAGTAGGAAGCAGAGATTCTATAAGTAGACATAAATGTGCTGTGACTCGAACAAGATAATCAGTTTCCATTAAAAATGCCATATTTATTTATGCTCTTTATCTTATGCTTATAATTTTACACACTATCTGTCTGTGTGCCTTAACTAGACGCGCATATACAGATATATAAGTATATAGATATATGATAGTAAATAATTCTAATAATTCTTCCTTCAATGCAGTTTACGTTTTTGTTATCTGAGATGAGCTCAGATTTCGTTGACTAATAAAGCCTCGACTGTTAAGAGCACAGACATAAAAAACTTTGCCTTTGAATAGATTTAATGTCGCAACTTGACTTTATAGCACAGAATCCTTCCTTTATTTTTCCCTATCTTAATTGCAAGTTGGAACTTTATGTTTATAAGTGTGTTAAGAAACAGAGAGGAGATACTTATAATCTATCCAACAAGTGTAGACAATCGTTAAAATTTCGTTACACTATATAAATGCAATTATATTGCTCTGTATGAAAGTTGAAGTAGTAAATATGTTGGCGGTTGAGCTATAGTCCAATTACAATTACTAACACTTATCGTTGACTGAGGCAAGAGAGTCCTTTTCAATTCTTTTGCTTTGTACTAAGCTATAGTAATGATGGTTGCCCTAAACTCTGCCGAACAAAAAGCTCCACTCCAGTTTCTCTGTGCAAGGATGTAATGGAATGGCCGTGTAATGCGGCGGTTCACTGCTCATGACAATCGTTTCTGGAGCTTCGTTAACGTTCCTGATACTTTTCGATGGAAACTTTTCCCACTTTATTTATATCAATTACAGGCCATTTGGAGAAGCTTCAATGATCAATAATTTGAATGTAATGGAGAAAGTTTTACGATAGCGCCTTGTCTTGAGACTCTTAGGACTGTTAGGACCATTTCTGCTTATTATATTTTACATGCTGAACTATTTATTTTATTAGGAGCCTTTGACTAATCGTGAGTCTAACTAGCGAAGTCTGAATTGACGCTAAAGAGTGGAAAGAGCTATTAGACTGCGACCTAAATGTGCTAAAGCTATGCAATAATATAAAGAAGAATTTATTAACACTTGCCCGAAGCTCAATAGAATATAAACACAGAGCAATAAGAGAGTTAAGCCCATTCATAGAACTTAATAAGTGTAAAATGACATTAAACTCCGCAGCATGTTGGCAGACTGTGAGCTTTTAGCTTAGCCCCAGTCATTCCCTCACTCAGTTCTGTTTGAATGACAAAATCAATTCAATGAAAGTTGTTACACAACACAATAGAACATGCCTAGTTCTTTTTAAATTCTGAAATGAGACGCAAATGAGCTTGTTTCTCTGTCTACCTACTGTGGCGAGAGCTGGTTGGATAGGAACAATGTCAAAACCAAGAGAGATACTATTAAATTAAATTAAAATGTCAGTTATAATCACATGCAATTATGCTCAAGAATTTGTACATTATAATTAGCCCGACGAAAATTACCTAAGTATGTTCATAATTGTTGAGGCAAATCCGGCTTATCAACTCACTAATAATGTTCGCTGTTGATTGTGAGAAAACCTGTTAAGTAGGTGTATGGGATAATAATAAATAATCTTGCATAACAATATAAACGTACTGTGTATGTTTTATTAGTTTGGGATTTGTGTAAAGACATTCCGATGTTGCTCTGTGTGTGTGATATATTACGTGTACATTAATAAGATATAGCTGTTGTGCATTTTATCAAAGTATTTTAACGTACATTACTCATTAACTCTGTTGCTAATGACGCAGGGAGCACTCCTATAAAATAGATTGACGTGACAGTGACTGAAGTACAAAGAGTGATGTGTGTGATGATACTTGGAGCAATGTCATAATAATAACTGTCTGTGTTAACTAAAAGGACAGAGTGAAATGCAGAATAAATGCAAATAATCTCTGCTATTTATTGCATGTTCGAAGATTAGAAAGGATAATGTAAGACGTACGAAGACATTGTACTACCTAATCGTAAGTGATGTGATAGATGGATAGATAGGGCTAGATATTATGTAGATTAGCAAGAGATGAACTACTGCATGCATTTAGGTACTCTTGGTAGACTTGCTATACGATGTGTTCTCTCTCCCAGTGCAATAAGACAAAGAATGTAACATCCTACAGCAATGTGCACTCTGTAAAAAGTTGGATGAAAAATCCGAGTTCCCTACAGTTGAACTGTGCAATCAGTGAGTGGAGTTGAGTTGAGTTGAGCAGGACTAAGAAAAGTTGGCAAAACAAAGCACAAACTGGTAGATATCCATTTGAGTGCAATTTTTCACTGTGCAGCATCCGCACTTGGTTCTTTGTAGCGTAGCATTAGGATTACTATTAAATTATATTGCTCATCCACCCAAGCCAACAAGCCCATCTGGTTAAAGGTTAACTTAAAGATGTGTTTGGAAGCGTAAAGAGAGAAAGAAAAGTGTAAACATGAAAAATCGTTCAATGTGTTTCATTAAAAAGTAATGACTAGTTGCAATACAAGTCTAGTTCACTTCTCGAGGCAACCTAAGCACATCACAAAGAGAAAAAATGGGAGATCAAACCCAGAGAGTCGACAATGTAACTACAGGCAGGCCAAAACCAAAACGCGCAGCCTAGAAAAGATTTACTTTGACTTGAGTCGAAGTCGAAGGAAAAGAAATGTATTTATTTTCTTGAACGCAGCATCTCTCACTGAAATTCTCCTCAGAGTCATACACATCCACACGTTCCTATTGTCCGTCATAGGATTTCAACGAAAATGTGCAATTCACCAGCAATGGTGATAGTACTATGCCAGTCTCTCTCTCTCTCTCTCCTATCTGCAATTGCGTGCTCTATCTCTAAGAGTTGCCGACTGAAATCTGAAAAACTGAGTCGCTCCTCACTCGCCTCGCTCTTCTGCCACATCAATAGCCAAATGTACAATCTGTGCATTACTCTCTAGTCTCAGAAAGAAGACATAGATTCAGTGCCTGCCTGCTTACTATTACAAGAGTTTTGAGGGAGTATGTATGACATGATAGACATCCGACAAACTCCGGCCAACAACCAATCCAACTCAAAGCCAAACCAAAAGCCAATTCAACTAACAAAGGACAGGCAGGAACATAAAAGTGAAATATGTGCTACAAAAGCCGCCGCCGCAGTGAATGCATTACTTTACCTTTGACTTTTGACTCAACTAACTAAACTGCTGTATGTTTCTCTAGTTTGCATTATAGCATGTGGCACTTCGTGTCATGTCTGACTCATGATGACATGATCAGGATCATGACTTGTTCGTTCATCGTCAACTTGCTATTTTATCTCTCTCCGACTAACAACACGTAGTCAACTCGCATACATATTTTACAACAGCCAAGCACATACCTACTCATGTCTGCACATTATAAATGCACAATACACTCACTTATCTATCTAGACACTATATATACAGAGCTATGGCACATCCTAATATTTACCCAGCCACATAAAACATCATGTGCACTGTACACGTAGTAAATATATCTATCTCATCTTCATCTCCTACATAACTATTCGCATCCATTACCATTCCATAGCCCACATATAATAGCATCTACTCAACAATCAAACTTTTAACTATTCTAAAACTCTAAATGTTGTTTTCCTCTTTTCTCTGGCATTTATTACATTCTATCTACGCTGCTCCTTTCCGTCACTGGCATGCGAGCCTCACTTCTCCAGAATGTGCTGGCTCTTCCCTCAGAGCGTTAAATGAAACTATTGCAAATGTTGTCGGGCTAGATAGAAAGTGTTTTTTGAATCCATTACGAAAGTATGATAAGAATGATAGGACATTGCATGCATACCTAAACTATACATGTTTATAATACAATTGTTATTGTTTCGGAGTTTATAAGTAGATGCATTAAACTCTGACTAGAGAATGTATAACTAGAATAACAATTGTGTTTACTGGAGTGAGTGAGTGAGTGCATGCAAAAACTTTTGTAGCACTTACTGCTACGTTAATGTAATGAGCATGGCTAGGTACTTTACATGAATGTAATCATTCGATTAGCAGGAATCTAACTTGAGATTTGACACGGACAAGACTCGCCTTGATTTTAATAGACTGTTTAATGTCACGTAGAATGTAATTTGCAATTACACGAATTAGTCCTCTCCTTCATTTTCCCATGTACATGGCAGATTGCAATTTATGATAAATGAGGTTCATTAGAAAATAAGGATGCAGAACAGTGCCTCCTACTACTTCTGCACACTTTTAAATATTAAAGGAAAACAAGTTCGTGAGTGAGCGAGGAGGATCCTCTTGTTTGTATAGTTGGACATAATAATATTATTATTATGAGCCTATTCTGTTGAGTTTGTCGAAGGATTTTATTAGATTATTCGCGGGTGACGATGCGACGTGTTTGCATTGCTAAGTTGTTGAAAGGATGATAATGATAGATAAATGGGACTCACCACTCTCAGTTTCATGCCAAACAATTCCTTCTAGAGTGACGGAAGTGCCTGGTTCACATGGTCCTAGACAGTCTGGTTCAGTCACAGTCCCAACACTCGTTCCCACACATACATCTTGATATGAGGGCGGCGGTGGCCCTGTAGGCACACGACCACCACTTCCTTTACTCGATTCTTTCGAAGCCCCGAAACTATTTACATTGTTGGCTGATTGAGGAAGAGCTACTCCTGTCAAAGTCAAACCAACACACACATCATAAATTAGATCAACTTCATTAAATGCATTACAGGGATACAGCAGTGTGTCTGTCTAGTCAGTGTGTATGTAATAGGCTACTGTAGTGACTTGTGTTACTTATGTCATGTCATATCTATGACATAGCACCATGAACAAGTAGTTGCGCTTTGATTCAACTCATAAATTTACAGCTCATTAACATAATATTACCGTATAATATGTAGGCACTATCTGTAGCGTTAATAAGTGGATATTCCTGTGTGCTACGCTACGTTTTCTGTAAATATATTCTCCCACATTTGTTACAAGTTCAGATAGGCAATGGTATAAGGTAGCTCGATGAATCCAAATTGGCCATGTTGGCAGCTTGCCTTAATTTATAGGTGTGAAAATTGTATAAAATTTCAACTCGCTTTGTAATTTTGTAATGGCGTTTTTCTGGGATAGTTTAATTGTGCTACGGTATTCTGTTTTATTATCATTGCCGATGAATTTTATTGTTTCTGTAGAATTCGTCGTATTGAGGAATTTATGTTCCTGTCTTATCTGTAAGTGTAACATTTGAAATGTACATAAATCACAAGTAACTGTTTACTTAATTAAAACAAAGCGATGTTGTTGAGGGGGAGAGAAAGGATATAGCTACCTGAACAGAATACAATTGCTATAAAAAATATTCTTCACAGTTGGAGTTGATGGATAGACTCTCATTCATTCTGAGTGAGTGCTTTGTGTGGAAGGTACAATATAGACATAGAAAATAGATGACATACAATTTACAATTAGATAAATGTTGGCAATTACCGTCAGTTAACGATACATAAATGAATTTACGTTTAATACAAATGTTAACTGCGCTAATTAACATATATCATTTACCTGATTCTATTCAATTCTTCGCAATAAATACAAGGAGAAGGAGTGAGTTATAAAAACTTGCTTAATTGTACCTTCCCAGAGCCATTAATCAAACGCTCACAGAGGGGATTTTCAATTAGTAAATGAGAGCAACCATGCCGTCGCTGTTGTAGAATGATAAAATAAAATTGAATGGTGAGCGAGGGATAATAATCATAATTACTTTACACATAATCATGAAAAATATAAGTTACAGTTCCCTCTCCTTTATACGCACGCAATAAAACTTTAATGGAATCCCACATCGTAACCAAACCAGTCAATAGCAATACAAATATCATTTAGCCTGCCTTAGGTGTATATCCATCTCTCATTTTTCAACAGGCTTTGCCATTGTCTTCACCTGCACAACAACTGTGCTCTGTCTTGCATAGAAAAATAAATGATGACTAGACATTGCTTTTGCATAAGTGCAGAAATACATCAAAATATACTCCACTGTAAGTACACGTACGTACATTTCATGATATTTTTGTGTGTTCGTTTTATTACAGTAAATATCATTGCATGGGAATCAACTTTATCACGAATGCTATGTGTGTGTATGAGAAACAGAAAGGATTCCAATGTCTCTTTTACTTTATGCGCATTGTATTCTGCTTATTGTTACTTACAATGAATGCACATTGCAAAAAAGAACTCCTACAAATGCATATACTCAGGTACAATGCAATTCATCAAGTTGGCTACATAACGCCTGACAACTGACAATAAGTAAGTTACGGCACAACAATAAAATAATATTAAATTCACTGCACTATCTAGTGCATGGGGTAGGTACCTGTTTTTAGCATAAAATGCACACAATGAAAACGCGAATCTAAACAATGCATTATTAGAATTGCATGTTTTTACTCACAAGGCAAAAAATGAATGAACTTTTGCACCTGTGTACATTTATATGCATTCAATAGCTAAAAACTGTAGTCATTACATAGTTACACAGGTAGGAGATATAGAAAAACAAATGTATCGCCTTCATCCATAATTGTTTAGTTGTAGGAGACTAAAAGGTAATGATTCGTCACAAACAAGTTTTCCCATGAAATGATGATTAGTGTGATCAATTACAATGTAACAGTACTATTGTGTTAGGCTAAGGTAAAAATCTCGCCATGCACTTTGCTTAGCCTTAAGTTCATAAAACTGTCATCAAATGATTATCGAGACAGCTTTATGTATTACATTGTGTAGTAGGAGCAAGTAAGGGCTTGTAAAAGTCGGACAACTACACAAAACATCGTATGTTAATGATGGATAATGTATTTAGTAATTGCATTTTCTCATTGTGTTTGTCATATCACACAGACACAGAGGCAGTGTGTGTAATTTCTTGCATGTGTGCATGTGTAGTGAGTGTGTGGTGATTATTCAGTAAGTAATACGGTTAATGTAAAGTAGGGAGAGAAAATATGTGAGCGTGAGTACCTTGATGCATCATGGAGGAAGACGAAGAGGAAGGGCCACCGAGATCAATAGAGGATGTGTTTCCAAGGGCTCCCATGCTCCGATACGACCCACTCGAGCCTGACAGACTTCCATGAGGGAGTGATACATTCTCCTCCTGACTCGGCATCGACTGCTTATCCATCCACCACAATAAAACAACAAAGTTTCATTTCATCAGTATTCTATCGATTTCTATTGACTCAGTAGAGTCAGACGGACGGAGGGAACATAATAACGTCGGCAGGCAGGCAGGCAGGAACGAGGCTTGCCTGCATGCTCGCCTCGACAAACTTTGTTTTGCCTCGGCTGAAAGGAAAGAGGAAGAGGACAGGCAGGCAGGGCAGGAATAAAGTAAGTAGAGTAGGAGCAGTGTGCTCTATGGCCTTAGCACTACTCCTTTTGTTACACATTATATTGAATAATATTAAACCATCCTCTTGCCATTCTATTGCATTACACACACACGCGGCCTAATACTAATGTCCTTTGCTGGAAAGAGCATTAACCAATAGCCGGTCACACTTCCAGTCTTAATGCACCCAACTTAACAACGACCAACTCAAATCACACATACTTACTGTCTATATACACACCGATACGATATACACATATAAACTTATATCAAAAATGAGTATTCCTCCACTAGAGGAGATAAAAACTAAATCAGCTTCTAAATGTGAACGATAAAATCCGTGGGGTCGATCCCAGCAACACAGCAGTCCTGTCTACTCCAAACTATTATATAAAAGTCTAAAAGAACACAGAAAAGTATTCGTGGAACGAAAATACAAAGGACGGGAATGGATGGTGAATAAAATCCTTGTACTTAGCTATTAAGTACATTGTACAGACTAAAGGTACTTTTATACAATATCATCCCTGCACTCTATGCCGTTATGTAAGTAAGTAGATATATACAGGGTGTTTGCTTATATAGAGTATATACTTGTGTGTGTGTGTATATAATGGAGTAGTGGATTGGAGATGGGCATAGGATAAATTCAAAGTAGGATTTAGGATAGACGGACTGGAGGGCTGTGGCAATTACGTACTTACCAGCTACCACTACCACCACTGCAGTTTGACATGACAAGATAAGATTTATCATTTATCACCACCACACTACACTAAACTGTACTAAAGCTCTTTGGGAAAGAGAGGAGAAGCAGAAAGACAGAAGGAAGAGAGAGGGAACAAACGAGGAGGACTGGAACTCGAGTGTACATTGTAAATCTACTGTTTCGTTTCATTCAACGCGAACGCAAGCAAAATGTCTAAAATATCTACCTACTCTTTTAACATTTAACAAGTTGGATTTTATTATGATGCTCCATAATTCAATTCTGTGTTAATGTACAGAGTACAGAGGAATATTGCAAGGGCTTGTCTTGACTTGTTTATAGAATCCTTTTCCCTTCTTCTCCAACCACTCGCTCTCAAACTCGTTTCTCAATTGACAGATACAACAATAATACAATGCCCTGTGTATAAGTATAAATGCTAAATAATGTCTTGGCTCTTCTATAGGAGATGATCATTATGTAATAGCTCTGGCTGTGGCATTGGGATGGATGTCTACACATGTATGCAGTAGGTAGTTAGATAGAAGTGCTTATCTCTAAGTTAAGTTACCAAAGGAGTCAGTCGTAATACAACTTAAGGTACTAACTGCTTACTTGATACAATGATATTGAAAACATACTCGACACGTCTTTCTTTTTTTTCTGTCTACATGTTCAAATAGCCAGCTACTTCTGTTTTCTTCTCATCTCCTATCACATCACATTAAGGCTTTTATGGATTTGCCTTGAGCCAACAGAAACCAAACGCTTTTTTCTCAACCATTTGAAGAGGTGTTCTTATTGTATATCAATTTATTGACATTATGATCGATGCTTAACTCACTTAACTCCTGACATCACACAGGCTTAACTTATCCTAATATTAGGCAACAGAGTATTAGACGAGACCCTTGGCTCTAACTTCTAACCTTCCAAATCCAACCAGTTTATGTATTTTAACACTATGTACACAGATTGAAAGGCGATTCTTATCTGTTATTCTTACATGTACGTCAACACTGAGCTCTCTGCATTCACCGTGTACCTAAAGAGAAATGACCAAGTTATTACTGACTTAT
>JAAAYG020001038.1:0-32876 GCA_009936455.2 Tomocerus minor
TGTAAGTAAGCCACTCTAGGCTTGAACGGTCTGTGTGATTCTACTCTGTAGATCATACACTCCCCCTAACACACACAAGGGTACAATAGTACAAAAATTAAGAGTTAGAAAAGAGTATCTCTAAAAGCAGCGTTGTTAAATGTGGCAATGCTTTCCAGTCAACTCTCTTTTTCCAATTTTTGTTGCGATTGTATAAAAAAGTTATTTAATGTACATGAAACAGTTAGCTATCAACGCAGTATGCAAACTTTACAATCAGATGAAAAAAGCTTCCATTATTCAAATATCTTTTGAAATGTTTACCAAAGAGCTTTAAAAATGTTTTCAACACATTTTTTATCAATGCCCTTCAGTTTCATTGAATGAAATAATGATTGGAATATTCTGCGTATAACCAGGGCCATGAAAAGCAGAAAAACAAGTTTCTAAAATTGGTAATTGGTTATGCAAGTGCAGAAAATTCCATTCATAAACATTGTGAACTTAAACACTTGATTCTGACTTTAAACCAAATATTATGCCATGTAGGCGGTTACTTAAACTGGGTACTATTGCTGTATTAGAACTGTCAACATTATATTTAAGGTAACAAAGTTTGAAAGAAAAACTAAAATGCGCCACAAAAGTTTTACCAGAAGAATTGCGTGAATCAGCTTTGCCGACGGATCTGTTCCCGTAAATAAAATCGAAAAAACCAGATTCCGACATTTGGATAAAACGCACAGAATGGAAAAAATATGAAAAAATGGAATGAAAATCGAGGGCATCTGGAGTTGGTATTTACATTTTTTTTCCTCTCGGGGTAAATCGAAATACATTTTTCCAGTGCATTACCCCCCCTCCCTCCATAAACGTATTATTTTTCTAATACATTATTTTAATTTTTAAAACGGTGGCTCCAGGTGCCATCAGAAATTACTTAAGGATTCAAAAACTAATTGGAAGCCGTAACAAAACGCTGGATCCATTGGTGGTTTGTCGACACCAATTTGGGGAAATATGCACACTAATGCGTACATATCTCCCCAAAATGGAAAAAAACATTCATGACCAGGACGTTCTCCAAAATCAGCTAAGGGACATAAACAAATCCCAAACAAAGGTATTGTGAGACGCAGCCCAGCCAAGAGCCATGTCATTACTATTACTATTGGATTTAGTATGAAGAGAATAGTTGTTTACGTCCCGTAGACTATTTCGACACTATCGTGTTGAAATTCCTCTCGCATGTGTACCGCATTCCCCAAGAAACCCTGGAAACACATTAATAAGGAGCGATTAATTATAAATGTCGAACTTTTAGCTCAGTAGTGATAAACGATAGAGTCATATTATACTGTTCAGCATTATTCTCATGAAAAAATGTGGGAGTTGAGCTGCAAAATAAACTGAGTGGGAGTTAAGTGGACCGGAGAAGTAAACAGGGCTAACCTTTCGTTATTTACTTTAACTGCAAAGAAAATTGAAACGTTCTGCTTGGCGTGTCGTATAGAACTCCTATTCGTTTTTACGTAATTTGATTCAAGGATAACGGCTTAATGTAGAGCAATTAAATTTAAAAAAAATCGAAATCTATACATTATTTTCAAAGGTAAAGGTTTCCAACATTTACAAATATAAAATTCTGTATCAAAAAATTAGAGGTTTTTTGGAGTGGGGGGAATGCATTGAAAAAATGTAATTCGTTTTTTATAGCATATTTAGAAAGACAATGTTTCATAAGTCAGAAACCTGTGCCCTAGAGAATTTTTCCCTCTTTTGTTGGATACTTTTTTGCAACTTCGTACGTTTTCCCAAACTATCGGAATCTGGGCTGCAAAATTTTGCATTTGAAATTAGACTGAGAGCTAGAGCCCCCGGGCAAACCGAAGTATAGAATCCTTGAAAATTATTGTCGCAAGGTATACTGACTCACAAAATACTGTCAAGTACTCCTTAAGTCTTCCATATTTCATGTTCTACTCCTTAGCAGACCAAAGGCACTTAAGCAAGCGAGAGAGTGCACTTCAGTACTTTACTTAGAAGATGTTTACTTCCTTGAGAAACCTTTCAGAGATAATTACAAAAAAGTTTTCTCATCATTACAATGTCCTATATTTTTCATTCACTGTTTTGTGACAATCAGAACCATATTAAAATTTGTATGGAAAAGTTTTCTATGGTGTTGCCGTTACTTCAAACATCGTCATTCGTAAGAGTTTACAAAGTCAAAATAAAATGCCGAAAAGATATATTATGCTCGAAAGCAACAATGACCATGATTAATTGATCAAGATTGCTGCACAGTTGACAGTGAGCGTCCCACAGGTGCAAGAATTAATTACTGTGCAGGAATTTGAATAAATATGTTTTGTAAGATCGTTATTTTTTTGTCTAAGAATGCTGCCAATATATTTTATGATTTGTTTTTCTGCATTGCCATCACTAAAAAGGTGCCAAATTAATTTTTAAAAAGTTGTAATCACTTCTGTAACTTTAACGCATTATGAAGTGCAGCTACAAATACATTCAGCATTTTTTTTTAATTATCACAGCTTCATAATATGCAATTATAATTAACACGAATGATTGAATAAATGACGGGGCTGTATATGATATGCTGTATATAATTTTTATACCATATATAGAACATCGGAGAAAACATGTGATGTAATTTTGTCATCATTTAATTGCGTGAATGGAGAATGTAAGGCTTAAATCTCAATTGTATCCCAAATTAATATACTAAAGTACATAGCAATTATAGCATGCACTCAAACCGATTAATTGACGCTGAATTTTCTGATGAAGTTATATAATAAATAAATAAATTGAGTATAACCTTTTAGACAATATTTATTTGTTCTCGGTAAAACAAATTAACAGATCATTATACGGTATGGAATTAACAGTATTTTTTGTATTTGATATGGAATATCTTTTGGAAGTTACTGCTACGTGGTATTACTACATAAAATAAATTATTTATTGCTACATAACAATTCGATAAAAATATTAGGCACTGTGTCTTCGTTGTATAAATCTTGTAATTTACTCTTCTACTAAATTACCATGCAAGTCTAGATGTGATGTATCAAATGTCTTCATGGGAAAATGGTACGGGAAGATAAATACATCTAAATATATAAATATAAAACACTAATGAATATTTTGTGATATCCGTTGGTGAATACCTAATTAAAAACATGAAAGAATTTATAGATGTCCGCATTATTAGTAGGCACTCAACCAAAGTGTGTTGCTGCGAAAAGATGAATACATAGTAAAATATGGAAATGCCCAAATGTACCTAATGAATAGGTAGTTGCTGTGAGTGAGACAAAAAGCAGTGATTTTAATTCTACGATTAAAAGGAGTGAATGCTATTATTTCGTACATAATCCGCCATTGATGGAAGACAATGGTGGAAAACGTTGTACAACAGCACAAGCGTCTATAAAATTATGTAAGTTAACGATCATGACATTCACTTGGGAGATTTTGCAACTTTCGTAGCGGTGGCATAATGTTTATTAATTTGATTATGGACATTATAGCGAGAATTGGGTTGAGGGATGATGTTGGGATGGTTGAGTGGATTCCTGTTACTCTCAGACTCAAGTGTCCCTAGTATTTTCTCTTGGCTGAGTGGAATTTTGACTAAAATGGGACCCGGGTCTTTTTCACTATAGGGCACAACAGGAAGGAATCCGCCGTGAATAATTTTCGGAGGAGTAAAGTCTTGCTTATCAACTGTATCCAAGGAATTTGAGTTTCCGAGTGGATTTTTCGTAACAAACGGAATATCTTTGCTAATCTCATCAGCGGAGACAGTAGATTTGTTATCCGTAGTGGCAGTTTGGGTTTGTTTACCTTCCGCAATTGCATCTGTGCTTTTCTCGCTGTGGGAAGCGGGTGCGGAGGAGAGTTGATTATTTTTGGGGGGTGTGGGGGGCAGGAGTTCGTATTCCGTCTTCTCGCTCTGTTCCACGACGAGAACATCGGCAGGAGCCTCCATTCCTTTCGCCACTCTGTCATCTGCACTAATTGCAATGGCATCCGTCCCATTGAGTGTATTAGGAGTCGGCGGAAGGATATCCCCGCTACTATTGTCCTCATGATTTGTCACATTGACAATGACTTCGTTATTTTCAGAGCTGGAGCCCTGGAATGCGTCCATCAGGTCTTCGGTGATATTACGAGCACGAGACGTTCTTCCGGGGTATCTGTTCATGTGATTGAGGATGTGCTGGGAGATTTGCATGTGTTGGTGGTACTCTTTGAGGTGATCGGGAGGAAGTTGCTTCTGTCCGGAGGCGCCTAGAGCCTGAATGTTCGGCGAAAGCACGGCTTTGTTTACAATGGGATTTCCGGAGTAGCCTTGCGAGTTGAAACTTACTGACACCAAAGGTTTGGAACTGGATTGACTGGGTTGTTGGGAGAATGAGCCGTAGATATTGGATTTCGGCTGTTGTGGCTGTTGAAGGCTGTAGCCATTGTAGCCATTCGTGTTTACACTGCTCTGAATCCCGTGGCTTGGGTAGTGGTAGGCAGACGGGAGATTGCTTTCCTTCAAAACAATCGGAGGAGTTGATGGAGACTGGCCCCAATAGTTCCCTGTCCCTCCAGATCCAGACTGACTCGAGGCAAGGCTCATCCCAGCTCCCGTAAATACTTTCAAATCCGAATTAGCATTCGTCGGTGCTGGCTGCTGTTGCATAGGCACATGCTGTGCTGACGGAGATGAGTAGTGCTGTTGAGAATAGTCGCCGTTGGGACCGATAGAAAAGCTGTAGCCCACTTGAGACGGCTGAGGGGACTGTTGGGCAGATTGAGATTTCCACAACTCCGCTGCAGATGAAGGTTGAGAATTCTGAGGAGCAATAGAGTACAATTGCTGCTGTTGTTGTACTTGCTGAGAATCATGAGAACCTGCATTCAAATAGGATTGTGGCTGTTGAGAATTGTGGGAAGGAGCCTTCGAGTACAATTGCTGCTGTTGTGCTTTAGAATTTTGGGAAGGAGCACTAAAGTACAATGGTTGCTGTTGTTGGGGTTGAGGATTTTGGGAAGGAGCATCGAAATAGGATTGTTGCATTTGTTGTTGTTGCACATTTTCCGAATGTGAGAGGATTGCATGTGAAGTTTGCTGCGGGTGGTGGACAGGTGGGCTTTGCATTTCGTTGGAGGAGTAGAGATTATTTTGTGTGTCAAGATTCAGAGCCTCTCCGTATTGGATGTTAATCGTCGGACGCATCTTGGGATTCTGCTGGGGTAAAATGGGCAGAGTGTAGCTCAGAGGTCCTGTGCTTTGCTGTTGGTTCACATAATTCTGTCGTTTGTCCTCCTCTCCACCTTTGATGTGGTTGTAATTCTCAGGATAATGAGATCGAATGGGCGTATTGGATGTCTGGAAGTGCTGATGAGTGAGAGGGGGAGATGTCGGCGGAGTGGCCGTGGCGTGTGCGACATGCGTTGGCACAAAAGAAGTGACACTGGGAATCTCTTTTTCACTGGAGACCATGCTTGGCTTCCCATCTGCCAACTGTATAGAGAATCCTTGATTAGTTGACGTTACGTGGTAATTAACGCTATCGAAGGCCGACTGGAGTAATGTGCTGCTTCCCGATCCAGTTTCTGAATTTCTGTTCGCCTCCTGGAAATGGCTCTGCTCAGCTCCCTGTGTCGACGTTACATGATCCAAGGCACCTACTTGTGGTCTGGTAGTCTGTGCTTGCTGGTAGTTATTTTGGTGAGGGTCATTGGTTGCCACGGTTTGAGAAACTTCCACGTGCCTTTCCGGGTAGCTACTGAACATGCTGGGTGTCTCATGTCGCTGAGGAGGGGGCGTGGGGCGCACATTTAAATTTTCAAGCGACAATTGACTACCGCCGTACTCTTGTCGTGGGGCTTCGGTATTAACTGGGATTGGCGGGAGGGTTGTCCTGGGGCTGGTCGGGGAGGAACTCACTTTCCACCCGGAGAAGTCGAATTGTGAAGGAACTGGGAAACGAGAAGATGCTGATGAGTGGGTGGCTGAGTGGTAATTATGCTCATTGTGTTCATTCTGCCGGATAAAGTCATTAGTCACTTTGTTAATATTTTCTGTTGACTGATAAGTATTGCGGAATTGGACGGCGGGTGGTTGTGTTGCTGCGGGAGGTCGTGGGGTCAAGTAGGCGACAGTAGGAGAAAGAGTGGGCATTTTGGATTCTATAGAGTAATGGACGGGAGGAATGGTGACGGGGGCAACGGGAGAAGTTGGTGAGTATCGATAGGGCGCCTCGGTGGGTGGGATTTGATGTGCGAGATATTTCTCCGTGGTAGTGGATAATTGGAGCGGTTGTTGTTGGGAGATGGAGAAAGTGGTGAAAGTCTGCGGAGGCACTTCCCTGTCACCCGAAGACATCAATGGCGTTTTAATTGTGGTCAGAATGGGTTCTGGTTTGACGGAAGGAGAGATCGGGATTTCTGGTGCGGAAAAGTCATTTCCTTTGTGAGTGCCGACTTTGCTCTTCGTCTTCTTCCTCATCTTCATTCTACTCTCTTCGACGGGAGTCTGTGCGAATTGAGAGACTGGGAATCTGCTCTGTTGGTGCTCTTTGACAATGACATGATTTGAATTTCGATTGGGATGCGTACTCACGGCACTTCCGATCCCGTTGTTTGTGTTTGTCATCAGCTTCTGTCTTTCGGCGTAGCTAGTGGGGGTAGTGGGGGCAGGGGGCAGGGCGGGTGTCGTCGGCACGTAGGCGTTCATGGGCACTGCCTGCACTTGCACGACGCTGTCCTGTGAGATATTAACCGAAGTGACAGATGTAGGACTTTTATCGCTGCTCGTCGTCCGGTTCCTGTGGCTGTAGCGAGAGCGTGTGGGCACTGGCGACGCTGTCGTGCTTGACACTATCAACGCAGACTGGGATTTTCGGTAGGGCGGAAAAACAAATTTCGGAGATGGAGGGGCGTCTGTTGTTTCGACGGGAGTTGAGGAGTCGTAGGAGACGATCGGAGTGCTTGATACCACTCGGTAATTAGTACGAGTGCCAATTACGGACCCTGCCTCCTTGTCATGATCATCTGGCAGAGATGCTCCGGAGTTTGTCTGCAGACCGTGGACTGGATGGGCAGCGGACTGAGAGTTGCTGCTGCTAAATGAAAAGCTTTGCGGGAGTTGTACGTGCCGGTTGGGCATCTCTGTCTCAACTGCCTCAGCAACAGGAAGATAAGACTGACCTACTTGTGCCTGCGACTCTCTTTGTCTCACTGCGGCCGATGCTCTCATGATTCCATCCACTGCCAGCCGTGTGCCATTTCCCCGTTGCGATTTCCTAATTTTTTTCCCACGTGTCGACACGCTGGCAGTGGCCGTGGAAGCGGAGATATGTAAATTATCCGTGGATGCATTAGCATCTAGGCTACTGTCAACATCCACAGCGGATTTTTTCATTTCGGTAATCGCCACTCTCCCGCTCTCCCCTCCGTCCTCATTAGAAATCCCATTCCCACTGGTTCTGTTGTTATAGGAAGGCAGGATCGGGTATTTCCTCTTCACGTATTTCGCATGAAGTCGGGACTCTTGCTCTCCAACAGACTCGAACTCTTCCTGTTTCTCGGTATCCATCTCCTCCTCCTCCTCCTCCGCATTTTCATGATCAACTTCTACGTCAATATTGACTTTCAAGTCGATATCCACTTTCCCATCCTCCTCGCTATTCCCGACGTCTGTTCCTGCCACTTGGCTCTTTTCTTGCTCACTTTCTCCTTTCTCCTCGCTTCTTTCCTCCTCCTGCTCAGCATCCACAGATTGTTGAGCGACAGGATTTTTAAGATGAGTCAATGTTCCGGGGCGTCTTCTCCGCAGCTTCATCCTTTCATTCTGAGCTGGCGGGAGAATCTGCTCCTGTTCAGTCGGCTGAGCTAGAGACTGGGATGGCGGGTAAGAACTCATCTCCGGACTCTGATTGTACATTGTCTTCCTGGCTTCTTTGTCGAGGATGAGGTCGTAGCTCTCCTCCTCCTCCGATTCCCCTGCGTAATTAGCCACCGACGCCGCGTTCTTTCCGGCCGCAACTCGATCTCGTTCTTCCGCCATTCCTCCACGGGAACCCGAGTCAACAGGCTTCAAGTCCGGTGTGGTTGACGTGGTGGGGGATCCTCTGATGATTTGCATGGTCGCCGGGATGCGGAATCGTCGATTGTTGGTAGGGGGACTGGCTGTAGATTGAAAGGTCGTGGCTCCGTTCCCTCCTTCTTCGTGGCGATTGTTGACTCGGATGCGTGAGTACATTGAGGTCATTCTTATCGGATGTTTCATGTCATTTCTATTTCCAGGTGCAGAAGCGGAAGACTCATCTCCAGTCACGGACTCGGCGTGAATTGAGTTATAAGGGACTGGAGTTGTGGTGGTGGTCACGTCCCGATTGTAGCCATTGCCAAATACTTTCCTCCGGCCTTCGGCACCTCCGACTAACTTGTTAGAATAAACTCCGCTGCTTACAATCGTCTCACCATTTAAATCCGAATCTATTTTCGTGTCATAACTTAACTTTTCCTTTGGATCTTGTTCTTGTTCCACCTCAGGTGAATATTGCTCTGTTGTGGTCTGCACAGTGAGAGTGGGAGGGCTGGTCGTGCTTGATAGAATCACCTGCTGACGGAATTTGGTTTTGTAGAGTCCCGAATTGGGTCGTGTGTCCTTTTCATCCGCCTCCGGGAAATGAGTGTCACTTTCCCACGCTTCATCCAACTCTTTCTCGGTTTCCTCTTTGTGGCTAGGAGTTTGTGGCTCTGTCTGCGAATAGACACGTGGCTCTGGTGTCGTTACACTTGGCAGTGGCAATTCTTCGGCGATTATTTCCTCCTGACTTGGTGCTGCATGGGTTGGTGCCAGCGGCCGCTTTCTCTTTCTATAGCCGCGCTTAAAGGGCGGAGGAGCGGGGCCGGAGACATTCTGCTCAACGACGACATTGTCCTGAGGTGGAGACGGGCTATTAGTATTCAGAGATGGGGAGATAGACGCAGTCGGTTCGTAAGCAAGAGGCGCTTTCACGCGATTATCTCCCGAGTTGATCTGCACTGGGGCCATCGTGTGCTTGTAGCTGTGCTTAGCGTGAGCAAACAATGGGATGGCACTTTCTGTCTCTTTCTGCGACTCAGTTGACTGGGCGATGATTTCTGGAGCAGGAGTCGTAGTTGTTTTCCTTCTTCGCACTCCTAGCTTCCGAGTGACGCTCTCCACTGAATCTGCAGGAGCCTGGGATGTTTGTGCGTGAGATAATGAGGACACAAGAGATATGTCGGCTGTCTTAGCTCCATTTTCCATCTGAGACCTTATCGTCGCCGTCTCTAACTTCCCCACAACTTTATTTACCAACAGAGATGACGGCGACTTATTGTTATTGTTATTGAAAGAGTTGAAAGCGAAGGAAATCCCTTTATTTCCTTTTCTCTGAGTTGTTACTGTAATTTCTTCCGTCGCCGTCAGTTTATCTTGCTCGTTTTTATTCAGACTCAAACCCACCACACTTCCCCCATTCACCTTCTTCATATTGAAAGGACGGATTTTCGGAATGAACGTAGGCAGAGTGGCCGGCAGTGTGGAATTCCCTTTCTGAGACTTTTGCTGCTCTGTTTTGACGACCTCGCTGCTGGCTACCTGTTTACTTAGTTTTTCTTTTACCAGAGATGGGTTATTTGTACTGACGCTCAAAGACTGCCCAGTGCTGAAGTTATGTCTGGTTTTATTTGCCGATCCTTTGAAAAATGAGCTAGTCGTGGACACGAAGTTAGATGTGACATTGGCATTTGTTGTGGTGTTGACTGTGGTGGATGCTCCGGTGAACTTCCTCCTCCCACTAGCCATAAATGGTCGAATCGTTAATGACATTGGCCTTTCATTAGGTTCAAGCTTGTCCTTTTGCTCGGGCAGAGACAGGTGTGACGTCTCTGCGGAGGAACTAAGTTTCTCCTCAGCTCCACCCGTCGGAATGACCACGTTTCCAGAATGAGATAAGGGTCTCTTGAATTTTCCATTAAAAGTCACAGCGGGAGTTGCGGGTGCAGCCGACAGTGCCGAGTGACTCGTGCCCGTTGTGGTTGAGCTGCTGAATGTTCCTCCACTTTGGCTGTGGCTGCTGAAGAATTTCTGTCTCCCGAACGTGTGGGGCTTGGGAGGTGCCGGTGAGCTGGGACTGTCAATCAGAGATGGATTAGCAGGGCCAGAGGCGACATTTCCTGGTCCACTCGATTCCGTTGATGAAAAGGCGCCGTGTCCTGGTTCTCTCATTAGTTTCCGGATGGGTGAGTGAAGGTCTTTTCCAGCATTGTTTTTTTCGGTCGTTGATTCGGATTGGGAATTGAGGACTATGGTGGTGGAGGCGATGCGTGTGGACGGACCTTCTTTGGCGAAGGCAGTTACGACCACGCTCCCCGGATTATTTTCCAGCCCAGCATTCTCATTCTCTCCTCCAGCGCTTTCTCCGCTTTCTCCAGCCTCAGTCCTTCCACTGGCATCTGTATCCAAGCTCAGCACGGAATCCACCGACGCAGTTATTTTCTTACGACGCATTTTCATTGCTCTCACTTTAGTGCCTGCCGTCTCAAAGCTTTTCATCACCACCGACTCCGCAGATTCTAAATCAACGTCGCTCTCCGTCTTTTTATCACTCTGGAACGTTGAAGTCTCCGAAGAATTCCCATCCACGGTGTTCAGCAGTGACAGCTCCACCACTTCAGAGCCTGGATTGTTACTCACTTCAACCACAGCTATTTTAGCCGAGGGTTCTGTCCCTTTGTTCTCCAGCGGGCTCTCTGTTACAGGTGTCCCTACGTCTTCAACTAATTCTGTCTTTTCCTCTTCAAAATCTTCGCCGTTTTCAGAACTGATGGACGTTTCTGAATCATCGTCAGATTTTTGAACCACGCTGATCTAAAATTATAAAAACAATATAAATGTAAATACCTACCGCACAACTTCCGATACAACTAACCTACATACAATTCCTACTTCCTCTATACGGACACAGGACATCCACCGGAAATTCTGTTCCCTTGTAACTCTGACTCTCTGTATAATTAACTTATAAATACAAAGCAAATGCGTGGGTAACCCGGATATCTATAATTGCTTTCAGCCTGTAAACATAATATCATGATAGTACCGGATGTCACATCACAGAACCATTAATAATTTATATCGTCACAATGACTTTCTGTCATTCACAGAATTGTATATGGATCGTCTTTCGATTAAAAAAAAGTAGCGAAACTTATACAACTGTGACTTTAATGAATAAAATTTGAGACAAGGTGTCTCTCTTCATTTAATTAATGTCAGTGTTGAGTCAGATGCCCAGCATCTGAAAGACAGCAGCATAACATCTGAAAGGCACAAATTAAGTGAATTTCTCCAGCGCGCAAGACATAAATATTTTTCTTGTTATAACACAAATGATATTGAACAAATTCCTTCGTTTCCGTAGAACGAAAAAATTCTGCGTAAAATACTGGTATCAACTGCTTATTTATCTAAGGCCGTATTGAGGGGTTGGTCCGGTGGGCCGCACTTGTGGGCGAATTGAGCTATTCTTCATTAATGTTTTGGCTAAAACTACAAAATTTTTCGCTTCGAAAATATCGTAATACAATATGTTGGGCTTTCTGGACCCCCGAAATTGAGTTCTAAATACGGCACTGTAATTTTCATCAAAGAATTATTTCGAAGCTGTATTCCGCCCAGATCTTGGTATGTAACGTTTTAAAACAATAAAGTTAGCTCTTTTATAATGCAACTAGTTTTTTTTAGTAGGAATGACTTTGAGTACGCAGGGAATAGCATTCTTTTGCAGTTATGCAAGCTGCTGGCTTTATCTAATTCTATCGTCAGTTTGTGCTTGGCTATAATATTATACTAGCTACAAGGTTGTTGTACTATGTTACGTAGGGATAGTTGAACAAAGACCAGATGACAGTGCCTGCACTGATGGGGAGGGTATAAATGACATCGACTTTATTAATCTACGTCGCACAAGGATGGCAATGGCAATGTGTGAGCAAAATTCATTTCTATGGAACATAATAGTAGTAGACTATGCTTTGTCTTTTCTCAAGGCTTACACTACTAATGCTCGTTCGTCGAACTACATTCCTATGAATTCCAATTTCTAATTAGGGCCAGTGCTTTGTCTCGGGTATGGAAAGTGAAATTTTCAGAAATCCGTCTGATAACATCAGATAACAAATAACGACTACACATGAACCACTCATTTCTCCATTTCTATATCCAATTAATAAGTAACAATATTTAGTGACGCAGGTGGGAGATGACGGTTTTGGCTCACAACAAATAATCAGATTGTCTGTAGTACAATTCTGTGACCACAATGTGCTGTCAGTAAAATTATAAATGTTATTTATAGTGCAATGAAAGTTATGTTCCCTGCTGTGTAAAACGGATTATAATTAGAACATTTCAGTCATTACTTCATTAGGGAAATGTCGTTGTATATTAACATTTAAGATTCCATTCCTCATTTAAACTTCCAAGAACAAATTACTCGGAACTGAGATGAGTGTTTCGTCTACGAAATATTATAATCAGAACTGAGGGAAATTAACCACTTATGATCATATTTAAGTGTTTCTATAACAGAATTCACTGAGTAGTCCTTGACAGAGTCAATCTCAACCTATCCAATGTTTATGTCACAGGGATGTCTTCCACATTAATTTAATGTCATTATTTTGTCCTGTTTAATTGCATTAATAGTGGCATGAGGACAAGGCCACTCAATAATTCTACCACAGATTTGTCTGTGTCTTCCTCAATCGAAGGAAATAGCCATTGCGACATACAGACATGTCTCTCTAATATATTGGAATAGTCATAAGGATCAGAGAAGTTAACTTCACATCTAGTTTGCAAACTCTAATTCTAAATTTCTGATTTACATTTGCTATTCTTCCTCCTACAAATGCATTAGTGTTCTACAGAGGATGTCCATTAGAGGCTTACAGCAAATCCCTTGTAAATCCGATGCAAAAAGTAGTGAAACATTTGATCTTCATTTTAAAATTGTAATCTTCATGCTCTTTAATTATAACGCAGTAATGTATTAACACATAGAAAATATTACAGTCATTAGTGAAACTGAGCTCTTACTCTCATTTTTCTTTTAGTCAATGAGGAAATCATTGAATTTAACGGAAATTACTTCAATTGTTTTAATAGTTTTATAAATAAATTAACATTAGAATTGGATATTTATCAATCATTTTAAACTTGAAGCGAAAATCATTGAAAGGATTTAAATGTCACACCTAGCACAGACAGACAGAGAGGGAATGTTCCTATAAAGCGGTGGTGCGCCGCTAATAAATAATCCATCTTTGTTGTATGTGTGGCGCTTAATTTCTAGTAATGCAATTTTAAGGTGTTACTAATTTACTAGGATTCTCAGACACCTTCAATTTATTTACATGTTAATGCTTTTGACTAGGGCAACACAATGCCATCTGAGTCGCTAAACACAATTTAAAGCATAAATAAATTCCCTATCTAATGAATTCCTTTTCTGGTTACTAAATACGCGGGTCTTCATAAAACTGAAAGGCTCATCCCTTTATTTTGATTCCACAAACTACGAGTATCAGCCTTTGTAATGCATCAGAGCAGTGCAAAAATATTCCAAGATAGCATGTCGTTCTTAGTGTGCAGAATTTGCTTTGATAATAATATTCTTTTGGTTGATATTCTTTGAAAAAAGAGAACAAAGCGTGAAAGAAGTGAAGTCAGCCGCATTCAAATCCTTTATCCTATTGCTTTTCAAATTCAGCTATTGCTTGGTTGGATTTACAAATGGTAAGAACAGATGCAGCCTAACTAAACACACAGTGACTGTGTTGGAAGGAAACAATTGTAAAGTAGAGCAGGAGCTCCGTTTTCGAAAGGACTAAGTCCCACACTCTGCATTTAATGCAGTCGTTTGTGTGGCTCTCCACGATAATTATTTCTCTTGTACATTAGGCAGCCTCCAAGGGAATTTCAATATCGGTAAATATTTGGCCACAAGCAGCAGATAGCACGAGAGTATCGTTGTTAATAAGTCGCTAGGTGGTGAATGGTGTCATAGGGGAGGATTCATTCAGAGCTAGGAGATTCAGGCTGTGCAGTCAAGTAAACTCAGTAATCGATTTAGTAATTGTATAACGATTACTAATATACTTGTGCGCACATATTTTCTAGATATCATCTATAAGTGTCCTTAAGTACTATAAAGTTTTAGACAGATTATAGATTTACCTATTTATTTTCTACTTTGCTTGTAACTTTCTAAGCCTGGTTCAGCCAAAATGTGCAGAAATCGATGCCTTCCTACTATCCACTACGAAAACAGGTTAAAATTGAAAGGAATAGCATTGCAAATGTAGATCTAAAGCCTGTCCCGTTTCATTCCTGGAAAAAGCACGTTGAAAGAGATCTTATCTTCCAATTTACAATGTAATGGACCACGATGAAGATGAATTAGTTCAGCCTAACGAAATCTTTAGTGCATTCTTCTATTTTTTTTGTAGAGCTACTGCCATAAACGATATAATATGGAACTTATGTAGGTATTTATCTCTATGCATAATTGAAGTACGTGGCGCAATTCAATAATATTTTGTGCATATTAGATATTATGACCGGCAGCGTTTCTTAAAAATGTCTGTCTGTCTGGAAAAGGAAAATATGAATTTGTGGAGATTTTCGAAAGAAAAAAATGCAGTAAAAACGGAATGTTTATATTTCTGCACGAATTCTCCTTGTCCTTTGATTTATGTTGTAGATCAAGCACAAAGTCCCTGCTTATTACTTGCATAGCATTGGAAATAGTTTCATCACAGACATATTGATATTCTACGATCAGCTTCTACAATAATGATATTTTATTATCAATATCGACTATCCACGGCATTTGTCCAATGGAATGAATTTTTCGAATAGCCAATTATATTATGCAATGGCACGTAGCAGAAATAATCTAACTAAAAACCCTCTGATTCTTTCCTGTGAATTTCACATTGTCTCCTCCACTCTCCCTACAGGAAAATCTATAGCTGTGTTTATTGCAGTGTCAACTCACCAGCTACACATGTAATTTATGTCAAGAGGACTGCTATATATATCTCACTATCACTTGCAGATTGTATTTATTATTATATAGGTCGTGTTTATGTGCACGGATTCCTATATTCATTTTGGCTGCAGCCAGCATTAGGCAAACAAAGCGTACTAGTTAAAGTGACACTGTAGTCTCTGGTGCTTAACAAGTGTTACAAATGCTTCCTGAATTATTTACCTAACTTGTTAGGATTAAATTAGAGGGTCTAAAGGAGAAACACTTGTCGAGAGTACTAGATGTCTAGGTCCTTATTGAGCAAAATTCAAATCCAACCACACAGTAACTACGCTCATTTATTTGCCAGTCGACATGGATGGAAAAAGTGAATGGAGCCTCGTCCACAATAAGAAGGGATTTCACTAAATTGTCTTTGAGCCAAAGGGAGTTGCTGACTACATGGGAGTTAGAGAAAGTTGATGGGATGGATAAGCTAAAAATAAATCTTTTTGTTGTTCCCGATCTCATCTGCTCCTACGCAATGGTTAGCAATGTTGTTCCAAAGGACAAAACCTTCTTCCCTAAATACTACGAAGGCATTAGCCTTAGAAATTGCACACTATATTTAAATTTGCAATTGATGTGTGTTACGACGTAGTAGATTAAGGAAAAAGAGCGTATATTGTGCACATACGTATCTACTTGAAAGAAAGCCTCCTGCTCCATATGTGACAGGACATGACATTTTATGTATTTACTTATTTGTGTGCAAGATGTAATAGCCAAGCTTCCTATGGAGATAAATACGTTAAGCCTATATTAAGCTTTGATTTCTCTGTGGATTCAAAAATTGCTCCCATCCCCAGAATTTCGTCTCATTGCGTCATTAGTGTAAAAAACATATGCATTTTTATTTGTATGTAAAACTCAATATGACTCTCAACTTGAAGTGAATGCGCTTTTAATTGAGCAGCTTGAACTTTCAGGCTCCAGGTCATCTTTAAAAGGTTAACTACAAAATAAATAGTTTCCAGCTATTATATAAGCCGCCTAGAAGATGTGCTAAGCCTCACTCTAATTTAATACTTGTTGATGCATGGGAATCGGAGCATTGCCTACAAAACATTCTCACTCACATCCCTATTATTATCCCTATCGATTAGTGCGTACGACTGGGCTATGTATAGAAATACGTATTTAAGTAGTAAAGACTGTTGTACAGATTGTCCAATGGATCGCAAAAGGAGGAAAGTGGATGTCCGTGTATTTCTAGCAGTTGATATATCATGGGATGGACGGGAATAGACAAAATGTGGTCTCGTCTAGCTCTATCGCTTTGGTTGTGTGACAACTAGGAGTTTTTATGTGTGCTGGATGCTGGACGCATCTCTGAAAACGATTCTTTCTATCCATTGGAAAAGAAGAGCATGATTCTTTCTGCGCTACGTGTACGTATTCCAAAAAAAGATTCAAGATTTCTAAGGGAAATAAAATGCTATGCTAGTGATCGATAGGAGGAAAAAGTGCTGAGTTATCTTCCGTGAGAGTTATATTGCTGGAAAATCATTTCGTATCTCTACCCAAGTTAAGCTTTAATGCAGGCTACATCCACGAAAAAGGTTGGCAGCATTTCTTCTTTTCCTTTGAATTGGACTCTTGTCTGAATCAGAAATCCATTTTAATATTGTTGAACATTTTTATTTAAACACACGTGTCTTTTCTCTTTTTGTTAGTGTCTCTTACTTCCACTTCAGTCAGCTAATGCATGGCTGAGTGTAGATCTGTAGTGAGGGACGATAGACTTTCCTTTGTCATCTACACCCACACCTACTCATTGCACAATATACTCTCTGTACCTAGTCTTTCTTAGAGCAGAATTATCATTAGATAGCATGCTATTTGATCCACTTCTCTACACTGTGCTACTGAAATGTCAGACAGACTTTAAAGAATCGCTTAAGTCAAAAAAGAGAATCTTTAAGATATCATGATTACAACACTCAATGCTCAAGATATAAAATGTGCTTCAAATATTTCACACATAACATCTCAAGGCAATAATGGTTTCAAATTTCCCAAATAGAACTGTTTTATAGAGCAACTGAGATGTAAACGCCATGTAGATGTAGCTATATGTACATACTACATCGATATGTGCACCAGACATTCATAAGTATATGAAATGCAAATGTGTCGCTAGCATTAGAATGTATAATATTCGTGTGTACTCGTACTTTGATAAGGAGACAGCCTGAGGCAGCATATTCTTAACTGTCGAAAATATTAGAATTGGGGCATAAATAGCAATTTAATATTTCAAGAAACTGGCAGTCCCGCATTTGTAAGTGTAAACACTATTCAACGTGCAAGGAGCTATTAATATTATGGAGATTATTAGCATTCAGTATTCGGTAACATGTGTGCAATTTGCAGAAAATTCCAGACAGAAAAATGAATGCCTTATCAGACTCGGTGTTGCAATAAAACGTTCTATATGTGCGGAAATGATCTGAAATTTGGAGAAGCCTTCTTTCCCCCTCTCTTTTCTAAATTGGAATGTTCATAATAATGTAGCATAAAAATGACAGGCTTACAGTCACTATATGCATTGATTAGACTGACACACGGCTGTACTTGAAAATGTAGGTAGGTAGACACTCCATGCATTAAGTAGGTTGAGTTGAGATTCTTTTTTCGGCGTCCTATATCATCCAGAGAGCCTACGCACTAATAGAATATTATTATTGCAGACAGGCAGAGCTGAATATAGAAAGGCAAGAGCCACTAAACGCTTTCCTAGAACTTTCCGAACTATTCCCATAAGTGGGAACAGGCTGTGTGAATGAATGTATGTAGAGCAATGAAGCAATCCACTCGCACTCCACTCCCAGCAACAACAAATTTATGAAAAGCTACTGCTCCTCTTCTGCCTCAACTCCTTTCTCCGGCTCCGTAAACAAAAATGATTTTCTTTCTCTTCCCTGGACTCCCTCTTCAATACCCTACTTTCACTTCTCTTTCTCCACGACACACCATTCTAAACCGTTTGTCCTATTGAGATTGAGTGGACTATTTTATCTGCCGTATTCCTCCTTTCACACACCCTCTCTCTAGCCTATTTTCTATCTTCGACTTCACTAGCCACACGGAAATTAATATTAAAGTCTCTCAATTACCAAAGATTTGAAAAGGAAAATTGAATCCGATATTATTAAATTATTTTGAAATACTTTCACGATTACTAAAACTTTAAAAATGACAATTAAATACACAATTTTTAAATTTTTTCTGCATTCTTTTTAAGGCGATATGATTAATCTGAGATGACTTATAATTATATTTAGCTAAAAAATTATTTTTATTTAATTAATAATAAATTATAATGAACAAAAGAGACAACGTTTTCTTATTTTATCTTTAAAAAAAGTATCCATTGAATAATACAGGTAAAAGGATTGGTAATGATGCTAATATCACTTGAGTACGTAATACTACGTGGCTAAAAGAGAGTTTATGTATAATGGAAGTGCAGAACTGTATCTTAAAATACCCTTCAGGGTAAAATAAGTAATAAAATGGATTTGCCGACGTTTGCAGAGTTTATAATTAAAAATTGACGGTATGTTTTCCAACAAGCCCAGAGCTAGATCTTTAAGTAAGCTCAGAATTGTGGACTTGGTTTGCTTCCTTTTGAAGGAGAAAATATATTTCTGTCAAAGCCTTTCTCTTTACTAGCCGTAGCAGATATAAAATATAATATTGCCAAGGAACCGTAAGTTTTCGTTACGACTTCACTCACTCAAATCAGTCAGACACGTAGTTAGTTAGGTAGGTGCTATAGATGTGCCACGCACACGGCCTACTGCGTACAATGAAAAGATATAGTAACAAGGGAAAGGAAGGAGTGATGAGGAGGAGAGGCTGTAAAAATTATTATTACAACTTGGCTGCGTCTCTTTTACTTTTCCTCCCCAATTTCATCCTGAAGAATGAAATGAAGCCCATACATACATACGTATTCATGCGAATGAGGTTATATAGACGACCTCCACATAAACTGCTATAGCCTTCAACTAGTCTACCAACTTGTCTATTTCCCTTATTCGATTCTGGGTCAAAATACCATGTTCATCATTGAAAATTCATTTTAGAGGGTTTCTTGGATTTTTATTTGTTTTTATATCCTATTTATAAATGGCCATTGAAAAATATATGATTTTTTATGGAAATGTTCCAAGCATTTTAAAGATGAACTGCTGACGTTGAAAAATGAGAAGAGTCCTTGTTGAATCTAGAGAGTCAATGTCCATTTAAGTCGCTGGTGACCTAGAGTAACAGATTTTATTTAACTTTACGCAACGCACGCACACTGGAAGCTTTAGCTCTCTTCTGCAAGATCAATGGCTCTGTTCCCTTCCAACTATCTACTTCCTATGGCATATACAACAGAACATTTTTTATTGCCTGGTACGGCATCAGATAATAGAGAGAGATTTGAATGTGCGAATGAATGTGTTTTTCTTTTCCCTAGGACATCCACACACGCCTTCCTACAGCCTCCCAGCATCTCTGCCCGAACAACATCGGCTTCTCTGCCTTTGCCGTCCGTTCCTGTTCCGGAGCTTAACTTCTACTCTTTGACTTCCCTATCAAAACAGAGCACTTTTTCAGGAGATAGTATGCGTTGAGTGCAGAGTGAGTCAATGGAATTGTGTAATCGCAACTGCTGAGTGCAGACGCAGAGGAAAAACTTTTAGCTCCCATTTATGCTCTCCATCTCCAGCAGCCACCTACATGCTTTCCATTTGCTGGGATGTGACACTAGCACATATCTACGCATTCCTTGCCTATTTTAGGACTAACATTTCCTGTTGGCAAACATTCCGTGGTTTCCTTTTAGTCCTTCCCTTTGATATTATAATTTCAACGAGCCACCCTTTCATAATGGTAAATATTGTCATACATGACATTAAGGTTTCATTTATTTATTGCTTCCTCTCTTACTTCTTTGTGTTTATGTTAACGTTGTATTGAAACTCGGGACGTTTTAAAACATCCCAGTGCGGATTAAAATTTGAAGATATTTCCTTGCTTTTAAAATGGTGATACTCATTGATTATTAGCCAATAATATTGTTTTCCGATAGATTTTAATTCGTAGAATTCGAAAACATATTTATCCAATGAATACTGTCACTTTCAAAATAAATATCATTAGAATTTTTTTAATATTTGCGTCCAAAACGTTTCAGAGTTAGTACATGCATTATAATAAACTGTTTTCAGAATCTACGCCTCCAAATCTATCGACAAAGAAATTATTGACCAATATTTAATTAGTTATACCATTTTAAAAGCAAGGAAAGATGCTGGAGTTTTTATCCGTACTAGGATGTTTAGATACAACCTGCTTTTGAAATACAACGCTACGATTTATATGATCTCGGGCGCAATTTACTAGAGTCACTCATACTACTTATTACGCATATCTTCATTCCCCAACAACGCTCGGTCCCTATAACGGCATAGAAATTTATTTTGAGTAGACTCTGCCTCGGAAATGAAATGATCCCATTATTATGATAGATTTAATAGAAGTAAATTGGGTAGAGTTGATTGATGTTGAAAGGGGGATCACACTTTTTCACTTCTAGCAGATCATTAAAATGACATCAAAAGAAATTAATATCTATGTATTCATACATGCCCAAATTCTCACATATAATACAAGGGCACTTTCATACAAAATTCCTCACTGCCAATGTGTAAATAATTGGGAAGTATATAAATTGTTCATTTGCTGTAATTTACCCTTACACATCATTGAGAGACACATCAATTGGTCTCTTTAAATTTTGAACGACAGCATTATATTTTGTTAAGCTTTTCTTTGGTAAATTTAATTCCATTATGTGATACACTCACAGCTTTAATAAACAACGTTTGATGCAGGGTTGTATATTGTCCACCAAAATAGTATTTCATAATGGTAACTGTATTACCATCATGTGGTATTATAAATGTATTACATAATGGTAAATACCAAAACGGTAAAAATGGTATGTGAATATTGCATTGCTTATTTCTTCGTTGTTATTCAATGTTCTATTTCTCACCTTCACAAATAAACTGTACTGGTATAATAAATAATAAAAATTGAATACAAATCAAAATGAAATTTTCCCCATTTCAACGCTTTTATTCATTTGAATGTACATACATATACGTAAGTACTCGGCTTTACAAAAAATGACATTGGAGGTATTTAAGCACATATCTGACATGAAATTTCATAAGGAACTGAATGAATCTAATTTCATAACTTAAAACATTTGACTGTGATCATTGAAATTAGTTTTATTCTGTTTCTTATGGAATTTTATGTTATATATGGACTTCTGATATCTTCCAATTGACAATTTTGGTAATATGGAGCACTTACTTACTAATTAAGTGTATCTATGTTCATTTAAATGAATAATCTTGTCATGTAAGTATTTAGCATTATTTTCTAACCTTAGGCATGCAAATATTACTCGTATTGAGCTATTTTGCATCCCAAATTTGTAAAAAGACATACTTCTATTTTGTACCCTTTAAGCAGTAGTACAAAATAAATAGTATAGAGTTCAAAGTACTGCATGATAACAGTGTAGACAATTCCATTCACATTAAAATAACTTTAATTTTATTCATCCAATATTATCCACCTGGATGAAATTGAAGTAGATAAAGCTAAAATTGTTTAATTGAATCCTACCCCTTCATTTCCTTTACCTAAACCCTGTTTTGATATTAAAAGCGACGGAAATAAGTATATATTATATGTAATCAATTTAATTGTCTCGACGAGCGACAATCCATATCACTTTAGCATGTATGTGAATATAAGTACCTAACATATGTATTGGTTGCTCATATAGCCGTCACATTAAATATTCAGGAAAAGAGTTACTCTCATTCTCATCAGTGGTATTACTCAAGGAAGATCATGAGCATCCCACCTACCATGCCTTTAGGGTAATGGTCCTGCCGCCGCCTAGGCTCAAATACGACTATATTTGGTCTTTTTGAGTTGATCGTGCGACTAAGAAAGCAATTTAATACTCTTGACAAGTAATTAAAGTCTATTTATGGGAGGCAGTTTTGCTGAGCACGATTTTAAATCTAGAAACTAGAGATAAACCTCTTCAAAAATAATTGAAACTTATGAGCATATAAATTCATATGATAAACTGAGAATTAATTCTAGCCGAGATTTTGCTTTGATAGATACAAATTTATTTACAGTCTCGTTTAGTGACGTCCGTTTGTTTTTCAGCGCATGTTCTATTAAGATGAGCAGTATCATGTACAAAGTAAGACAAAGTATAAATAGCTGCGCCTTTGTATTTTACCTGACAGATTTTCGTTGCCTAGACATGGAGAAAGCTTAGAACCTTATTTCGCTATTAAATCTCCGACTACAAATTCCACGTAGTAATTACTCTTTCTTTAGCGAATCTCTGAAAATCCCGTCGACGGAGAAGACGGATGTACTTGATTCTTTCTTTTGACTGAGTTTATTAACGACTATATCCGACTGGCTCTCTTCTAATCATCAGATCCGGTCGTAATGTATATGAAAAGGTAGGAATGGAAAATTGCCACAAGAACATACATGCTATCGCATCATTTTTCGTCATCCTTTCTTTCACAAAAACATTAAAGACATACATCCCTAATAATCAGATCAAATTAGAGAAAGTCAGTGTGTTTACCATCTAGCGCTATAGCGACACAGGAAAAACCTTTTTCTCTGTAAAATTGTTTTTAGAGAAGAACTAGTGAAACTTGAAAATGTCATAAGTCACTAGTAGATTTATTTTTGTTCAAGTTGGAAAAACAAAGACAGAAATTAGGCGAGTTTCCATTTGAAGAAACCTGATAGAATTTAACCCTTTCTAACAAATTACAGACCCATCAAAAGAGTTGTTCCTCATGAATTGCATCCAACTATCTTGGCCATCTTTAAAAAAGTATGGATAGCAACAAATGTTTACAAAATACACAAATACAAGGAATTCTCCTCAATACGAAGTTGAATATAATCAGGATTTAAAGATTCTGGAGTTAGCAAGTGGAAAATGAATTCCCTGGTTTTGGATGTACAGACACTGACTTAATTAGCTAACTAAATCTAAGATATAATTTCGTCCAAATATTAATTAGCTAACTAAATAATTAGACTTTAGATTAAGACAAATATTACCATTAGCAGATTATGACACTGTCTCTGAACCTTTATTTCAGTGCACCTACTATAATTGCATTTTGTTGGCTCGTAATATTTTAGAAGAATAAAATGGGGATCCTTTTTAACTGTCGTCTATCGTCTTTTGCTTCGAAAGCAGTTGCTGAATTCATTTTAAAACAATAAAATAAACGGACTGGATAGTTTAATTGTTCCCTAAGGGATTTTTAGTAAAACCATTACCAGGAGCATGAACATGAATTAAGAAGTAATAGTAATTTAAATAATTTTAGTGACTAAATATGTAAGTAAATATTTGCTAAAAGGAAATAGGGCACCAGTAATATTTGCGTTGCTTTAAGCAAAGAAAGATTTTAATATTTACACTACGGCTAGACCTTTAATGCAAAGAGTGCTAACTAGCAGGTAGCATCTTGTCATGACTAGGAGAATCAAGTAAAGAATATTAATGAACAAATACTGAATGTTTTCAAAGGAAATTACTACTACTGTACTCTTTGTAGCTAACTAAGCGGATTTCCGAGTTAATGTTAGTTTACTAACGTCATTCAGCATTGATTTGACTAGTTCAAGATTCATATTCATTGATCTCTTATACCCGTAATTCGAATCATCTTACTAGATTAGTTGTTAGTTTTAGAATGTTCATTAGTGACGTAATTTTTTTTCGAATGGTTTAACTTTTGACCTTGTGATCGGAGTAACCCCATTTATAAACTTAGTGCTGCTATTTACCTCTAGATACACAGTAAGTTTGGTTGTTGCAGGTAATCTTCAGGACAGACAGACAAAGTCATCGTATACAGAGTAATAGCCGTTACTCAGAATTATGAGAAAATGGAAATCTGCTTGCCGTAGCGGGGAATTTGCTTGGCGTAGCGAGGAATTTGCTTTATGCTGCATTTTTTTCTGCTAGGGTTAAACTGTTTGGTGCTAAGTGGAAAATGGTTAAACTGCTTGGAGTTAGAAACGAAACTTACTTCTAGCATCGAGCAGTTTAACTCTTTTCGTGTCTAACGCCAAACAGTTTAACCCATAGAGTCAATACAGGTAGGTATGGGTAAATCTAGGGGCAACATCGGGCATTCCCTGTGCTAAATATCGAGAAAGTTTGACGTTATTTTACTGTGATCTAATTGTGGGCCAAGTTAATTCAACTTACATTCCCCACTAAAACACCCGAAAAGTTATTTACGCGGCTTTATCTTCGTACCTTGTGGTTTTTTCCCAATTTTTCTGATATGCGCTCTAGACTTCCCCCTACCTACCTGTACTAACTCTCGCAAAAAAAATGTAACATCAAGCAAATTCTCCGCTACGCCAAGGACTTTAATCCCCTGCCTTAAATAATATCCTCAGTAATACAGAGTAAGTACATAGTACAGCTTTATATAATTTCAGTCTAGCTATGAAGTATTTGTTCTTTCATCTTCTTATCTCTTAAGTCGCATTTTTGCCATTTTGCCTATTTTAGCCACAAAGAGTACACTTCAGTCAAATACTGAATGTACCTTGTTTTAAGTGGGATGTAAGAGTATATAACGCTTATATACAACTGTGGCATTTACCAAAATGCAACCAATCAGAATATATTTGAACGAAAACGACTCATCTTTTCTGTACATAACCCCTCAAAATTTAATTGCACGTGCATTCGTTTCTTTCAAAGATTTGATCTACCCACATGACAGGGTCCATACTTTTAAGACACTGCTTTTATGTATTACTCAGTTTAGTTATTACAAAAGTGAAAATGTACGTGACAAAACAGTTACAATTAAACCCGCGCATGTGATCAAGGAAAGATACCCGTAGTTGCCCTTTTTGTAACTAATTGTGACTCTGCCAATATGTCAGTCTACACGAGAGATAAAATGAAAATTCTTAAAGTTATGCTAATCATCCGTTGAGACTGGAGAGACGTCAACATACGCTTTTTTATGCTTCAGATAGAAAAACCAATAGAAAATCTACTAATATGCAAACGGAAACTGAATTAACTGCCTGACTCCAAGAAAGATATATTATTATCTACATGCCCTTGCTGTGGAGCTGAAAGGAAAAAATTTGCACCTTTTTACTTAAATACTTCCTTATAGTACATAATAACTTTATTAGTGCTAACTTAAATTAAGGTATGTTAATAATTGGTTCTCTACTTTGATAGTTTATAGACACTTTATTGCTTTGGGTAACCCCAACCTTGCAATAAGTTCCTGGTCGAGTTCGATTTAATATAGAATGCAAATTTATTTCTGCATCATCCACATCACGTTGAATATAAATGTTTGTTTTCGTCTAATTTGATTTTGTTTGGAGCGTTATTACAGCGAAGTTACTTATTCTAGTCACTGTAAATAGGTTCTGGTTTTAGCAATTTTTAATTTATAACGTCTACACAATTCATTTGAACTGCTAAGTAGGATATATTATAGTTGTCTTAACCACCTACCTGCAGAAATACAATTTGGAATAAGTTGACGTTATAGAAAATTGTAGGAATCAAGCAATAAAAAGTGCATCTTCGTTGGAGACAGTTTGGGCTAGTTAGAATTTGACTGAACTTTATTTAATTGGCATACAGCATTGTCCTCGTAACTGTGGAGTGTGCGGAGTGACGTCTTTTTGTATAAGCAGCACAAAAGTTTCTAAACAATTTGATTTTATTGCCTGCTTATGCTAGACTAAAACTAGAGCAGCTGTAACTATTGGAAGTTCATTTATGTAGTTGCAACTACCTAAGTTTAAATTTGTCACCTTGAAAATTATTTTTCGGGTACTTGAGGAAAGAGTGTGGAGTAACTAAGGTTCAATCAATTTACACTCTGTACCTATCTCAATTATCTTTTTCAGCGGAACAGTATGCGATTTGGAGCTGTGGATATATCCCACTATCATATAAACGGGGTAAGGTGATTAGCAGGTCTACCAGTAGAAGCGTTAATAGTTTGATTGTTTTATTGCTACGACCTTGCATGAGTTTTCCCTTTTCTAACGCACAGACAGCAATTACAAGTGTCTGCCAAGTCTGGAGTCATGGTGCAGTAGCTATATAATGCATGTGCATCACTGCTTCTGCAAAAGTTACAAATGACATAAACTCCTCCATTTTATGCAGTAATGATCTATTTGAATAATATTGGCTCAGCTTATTGTTTACTTTTCTCATTGGTGAATTAGTTCCTTGCACGGGAATTAAATCTACGACAGACTTGACAAGGTCGCAAATGGAGCATAGCCTGCCCTACTTTCACTTGCGTCTTGACTATACCCATATTAAGTATATATAGACAGCTACAGAATACATAGGGACAGAAGCATGATTTGAATTCACTCTTGATCATGAATTGAATGAATTCTCAAGGCGATATTAAATATTTAATAGAAAACAGAAAAGCAATGACAATCGGGGTTTCACTTCCATATGCATTTCCGTTTATTAACTAGAGAGGTCTCCTTGTGTTTAGTTATAGGCATTATACAATACCACATGTTTTCAAATGGAAACCTTATGTGTGTACCTTTTAAGGCTTCTTAGCTGCTCTCTGTTATCCTTATCATCTCTATCCTTTGATGCACTCAATCTCCATATACTTGTCATTAATCTATCATGTAATTATGATTTCCTTCGGCTTTGACGGACTTAATAATGAATATCATTACAATTGATGAAAATATGAGTGAGTTCTAAATTCGTTTGACATCAAATAACTTCCATAATTCTAAGAATTTTGGCATAAAGCGAGTATTATTTTCATTGCATCATGATTTTTGAGCAGACCAATTAAAAAACCAAAACAGATTTTTAAAGTGACATTTACAATTTTTTGTAAAAACACACTGTGCTAACTATTTTTACTACTGATTATGAACGCAATTATGAGACATTCATAATTGCGTTCGGAAATAAATGCTCACATAGGGGCATAGGGGACGTTCACACAAAACTTATCGGCTACCTATACCTACATCATTTAGGTTTTTATTCCCTAATAATGCAGCTAACTTCTGATGCTAGGCACTTCTTAAAAATTATTCTGTATAAAATCCCTTTCGGCGAAATTTGCTATTTACTTTACTTTAAAGTATTTTTCAAAGGATGTTGCTGCCCACTCAAAATTCAGGTAACTGCATCATGAAAAGTATAGCCTTGCTGCATGCGGTAAATTACAGTCGTTGGCCTTTCAATGAGAAATGCATGAAAATATTAAATTTGCAGGGTAAACATATTTGGAATAGATGGTTGCGAACTGTGAGCACTGTTTGATAACCAAATCTACTTTGATTTTTAGCAATCAAAGCATCTAGATTGATAAAACTTGAGCAGAAATGTTCATGATTAGTAGGAAAACCTTAATTTGGCCACAAGCTGTCAATCATGATTAAGCAGAAAACTTATTTTCATTGCACGTCAATCGCTATTTGATTTTGTTTGTAGTTCTTCATTCACATGATGTGCAAGGTAGGCTAAAAGCAAATAAACTGAACTCTGTATGAAACGAAAGCGCTTACAGTGCACAAGCCTGAGGCCACCCAAACCGAATCAAACAAACTTTTCAGTAAATTAATCAACATAAAACATTTGTACAGATGCCTATTTAAGTGTACATGGATTTGCAACAAATTAATTTCCGTTCGTCAGCGTCATTTTAAAAATGAAAAGGTAACTGAGAAAAGGATTAGTCAGAACATGCAGTGGATTCAAGCAGACATGACTACACAATTTCAAAACTGAGCTTTTGATACATTTGCAATCTGAAAATTTTCCAGTTGTATCTTTTGAGCGAGGATCTGTATGTTTTATTTTATTAAGTTTAGTTACGTATTCTGGAAACTAATAAAATTGTCCTAAATACTTCGCCATACTTGTGCTTCAGGAGATTATATAACGATATCAGAGCAACTAAGTAAAAGTAAAATGAGCTAGTATATTAATAATCGAAAGTGCCAATTAATTACATTAGTGAGCTGTTAATTTTTGTTGATCTATTTAGAGGCAACACAAAAGGGAGCTGTAGTAAGAACGGATAGTACTATCAACGAACGACGACGTCTACACTTCTATGTAATAGAATGATGATAGATAACAGATACAAGTTCAGACAAATAATGTGTACATTTTCATAACTAGTAGAATTACCAGCTTATAAATATAATTTGAAAGCTGTCAATGATAGGCTCAAAATAAGTTGATTGAAAATAGTGAAAGAGTGTTTTTACAGGTCCGACAGTTTTGGCACAACTATTTAAAATCTTCTTCAAAGCAGCAGGACATAATTGTATCATAAAATGACACATTATCATAGTCTCAAAAAAAATCTGTGGGAGGTGGGAGAATTCGTTGAATCCCATTGATTTATGTACCCAACCCCACTGAAACCGATGAATGGAAATAATCGGGACTTTTTGTTAAATCAGTAGAAATCTATTGGGCACTTTTTTAATTTTTCAAAATTAAAACTTTAGGCACGACAAAACATTAAATTCCTATTTTTTTTAAAAAATAAATGCCGCATAGAACGTTAACAATGTGACACTCTCAATCGATTTAGAATTCCTTTCTTCGCCATTCATATTCAACGAATTGACGAATTGTGAAGCATCGTTTAGGAGTCTTAAGGTATTGTCCTCACAATTCGAAAAGTTAACGATAGCTAAGGATGTTGCAAGTTGTACTGCAGCTGATATCAACCAACTAGAAAATATGCAGGCAATGAATTTTTTATTTAATTCGTGATTATAATCCAAAAACAACTATCCACTTTGCTTATTCTCTCATGTCAAGCGCATGAAGAAGTTGACATAGACGTAGCATATAATAGCTATCAGTAAAATGTCGTTGCTGACAAGCTCTGAGAGCAATGAATTAAATCGGAGAGAAGTTCAAAGAGTGAGCAGTCGTTTGGCCACACAGCACAGCAAAACTAACAGAAGTCGAGCAAGTAAGCAATGAATTAAGCATTGAAGTGTGAGATAAAAGGAAGCCAACCACCGTGTACCTATAATACAAAAACCCTTCAACACATAAGCCGCTAATATTTTTAGCAACCATAGCTTTGCGCCGAGATAAAAGTGCTAAGCCCACAGCGCCTCATGTCCTAGGTGATTACAGTTCTTTGTAAATGTGTCAAATTTCTTTTGATTGCACGGAGAATTACTTGACATTGACAAAAGGAGAAATCTGTTGCAATGGCTTGCCTTGGAATCTAATCCTCGTCTCCTATACGCTAGCATTTAATTTCACTAAGTACCTTCAAGGATTTATTTCATCTCCAGTTTTTTTTGTAAATGTGTAAAAATTGTTTCTTTTGAATGTACGGAGAATTATTAACAAAAAGAGAAATCTGTTCCAATGACTATACTAGAAATCCTATCCCCTGTCTCTTCAACGCTAATATTTAATTTAACTAAGTACCCCAAAGGATTTTATTTCAGGAAACTAGGTACCTATAGTATGCTATCAGAACGGAATAATGTACGGTTACTTATTTGTCACACTGCCTGCTTGATAACTACCCGAAAATGACAATAATATGGAGAAAAAACAAGGAAGCATTACATATTATTTTTAAGCATATCAAGTAAATTGCATCCCGAATGACGACAGTCGCGAGATGTGTTTTTAAATCCAGAATATGACATTTGCTAGGACTTTATGCCTAATGATATGCTAATGTGAAATTTTCTGTTGTCTGAGTAGTTCCTACTATTATTGTGCTCAATAAAGCAGTCTTAATGTTAATCCTCAGCATTTTCACTGTTTCTTAATTCACTTTTTAACAAAAAAATTTTTCCAGTGTATCCGGGGCCTTTTCCTAACATAACGCAGGTACACTTTCCAACAAATTAATAAAAATATAAATCCCAAAATTTTTATTTTACTTTTACCTAGAAATATTTTTTTTAACCTTGGAAGTCTGACGCCTGGTAGCAAAATCTGCTTTTAAATCTGTTATGAAAGTTTTAGGCAACTGCAGAAGAATTTTATTTGAACATAGTACAAGATATGAGGCTTTTTTTAATGCTTTTTTACAAAAATGGCGTGTGTGGTAAAGTGGTAATTACATCTAGAGATCAAGTTTCGTTGAAAATTAGGAAATAAAGTAGTTATTTGACGAGCTTTAGGATCAGGTTCATTTTTATTTATATGTAAAAATAAATGAGGTGCATTTTGGGAAATTCAATTACGGAGAGTAGAACTGAGGTTGATGGAAAATGAATGTCAGAGGAAATGAATCAAATAACCTGTTCAATGATAAAAGTCTTCAGGAAGCTGTATGCAAACAAAACTCATTCCATGGAAAATAAATATCTGCACGTGAATTAAAGCCAGAGTAACTAGTGTAGTCTGAGATTTTAGTTAACGAGTGGTTGACATGATTTCCAGCCCTCATTCAAGGAGAACGGCTTAACGTAAAGCAATGAAGTAAACATTTTCCAGGGCACAGGCTTCCAACATTTTCAAAAATTAAATTTTGTATAAGCAAAATGTTTGTTTTGGAATTGGGGGAATGCATTGAAAAAAATGCATTTGGATTTTTATTGTATATTTAGAAAGACAAAGTTTCGTAAGTCAGAAACCTGTGCCCTAAAGAATATTTTCCTCCTTTTCGATATTTTTTGCAGTTTTGTATGCTTCCCCAAACTGTTGGAATCCGGACGGGAAAATTTTGCATTTTTGAATTAGACTCAACGACACGGCGGCAAAGCGACATATAGAATCTTTATAGGAAATCTTTAAAATTCATGTCCGAAAGCATAATGTCTGACAAAATACTGTCAAGCACTCCTTAATACTTTGCTAAATAATGACTGGCTGATTGGATTTCAGGCTGCAGACTATTGCAAAGGAATTGGAAATGGATTTGCAAACAGCTTAGAATTCAAAGGACAGAATATCCTTGACAAATACATTCCAGGATACGAAAAGTTTTATGAAAATTTCCTTGATTCTGATAATACGTTTAGCAATGTGACCACATCTGAGTGACTATTTGTGTCATGGCACATCACTTCACAAATCCACTTTAGGAAGCACTATAATAATATACTTAAGTAAGTAGGTGGAATACTTGGTAGTTCCCTTTGTAGATGTAATAACACCACCGTGTACACATGAACAGCAGGAAGTCATTGTTATGTTTGCATGTTTGCTGCTATGAAGCTTTGATCTGTCTTTTCCCCTGTGATCATGTCACTCTCTCAATCATCAAGATTTTCACATCCACCGAATTGACGCTTTTCTGAAAAGATGAATTGCTGGTCTTTGTAACCTATAAAATTCCCCTGTCTATGAATCGGTTTTTGAAATTAAATGACGGCGTGTTAGTTGAAGACTAGCAGCCAAATGAAGTATCAAACATTAGATGTCAAAATTGAAGGGACCTATTCATGGTTTGTAATCGAAAGGCCACAGACCAAATGAGCAGACTACTATTAATGGAAACCCTTTATTTACATGTAAAGTAATTAAAGCATATTTTCAATTTCATCTACTATATTGGGTGAAGGAAATGAAGGGGGCTCAGTTCACGAACAGATTGCTCTTGTCTCCATTAATATGAAACGGACAAATAAATAATCTGTGAAAGTTTGTACATCTCAATTTAAAATAGTCAAATATTTTAATTAAAGAAAAAATATGAAAGACATCTACGTATCATGCACAAGTCCTCTTCAAAAAAACAGAATTGGAACATTGTCATAGGAATATTTGAGGTAAACAGATCGCTTTTTGTTAAAAAGTTCAAGGAAGTTTCTTTTGAAATTAATTTTTACAGCTTGAAGCCCAATTCATTATTTAAAAAAAATGCTAACAAAAACTTCTGAAATGTTACATCGCTGGCATGTATAATGGCCATATTTATGTTACGTAAAAGTCTACAGTAACGTGAAATGTAAATCGTCTACCTCATAGGTAGATGATTTCTCTTTTGATTTCTCTCTTTGTATTTTATTGCAACCTTTAATACTTCACAGCATTGAAAAAGGCTCGCATAATTACGACCTAAAATTATGCGTTCACATTTTACTGCACAGCACAGCTGTGCCATCGTCGTACGTCGTTTTATCTATGAATTACTTTTAGTTCTCGTTCTGTGTTATTTGATTTTTCCTTCATGAAATGAAAAGACAGCATTTTTAATTGTCAACTATTGCCATATAAATTAAATTAAATACAAATACTGGTGAAATCTAAAGTTTGCAGAGTCGTGTGACACGTTTGATATTCTCAAATAGCTTTGACTCAAAGAAAGTTACTTTGAAAATTTGTCGCACCTTTGTTGTCAATGTTCTAGCCAGAATCCTCAAGGACAATTTCTCTCAGTAGTCACCTTTGCCATTTCCGCAGGCATTTGCCTTAGGATGTACCCAACTTTTGATTTTGCTTTACTTTTCTACACGGGCATTTTTGAATTTCACTAAAAGTCTACATACATTTGCAAAGCCCTGCACCCGAGCTAAATGTTACCAACAGAAACCCACAGAGATTTTCAGCAGACAAAGTTCATAACAGAATTGGGACCGAGGTGGGCAGACAAACCT
>JAAAYG020001049.1:0-32850 GCA_009936455.2 Tomocerus minor
GTCACACTACTTTATCCTCGCCTTTTTCTTCTCTCTCTCTCTCTGAAACTTCTCCAGTGAATTCTAAGTAGATCCCTCTGAAACAATTCAACAGAACCGAATATTTAGAATTGGGATGAAGAGAGTGAGAATAAACAGGGTGAGAAAAGGATTTTAGGCCTATAAATAAGCCTTCCTTCCTTTTTCTGGTGAGTAGGGAATTGTTGCTATTTGGCACATTATGACTTTAGTAAGTTGTTGGTTGGGAAATAGAAGGGAAGGGATGTAATCTGGTTTTCATTCAAGAATTTCATACTTCTCATGGTGATGTAACACTTTTCTTTTGTTGTCTCAAGCCTGTGGAACATTGCCTTCGTTTGCCTTATTGTTGAATTGGTTCAGAGGAGTTATTAACTAGGTAGGTAGTCAATATCATTGTGTATTTATATCGAGAGATAGGTAGAAGGTACGTAGGTAGGTAGGTACTTGGATTTTAGTTAATAGTTAATAACGGCGATGTCTGTCGACATATTTGGCCTAGTGTACTTTAGCTTGAAGCACCTTGTTTTAGTTTCTATTTTGGTATTTGCCTTGGATTCTTTAGATGCTGAGATCTTATGTAAAGATTAGTTTGGTTTTAGCCTTGCCTAGCTCTGCATTGGAATTGAGGTAGATCTACAGATAATGTTGGTCATTTGATATGCATAAAACTTTCTCTCATAAAGAGCAACTTAAATAGTGGATGAAATCCTAAAGAGGAATTTTATTAAGTGTTCACGCCCTTTGTGCTTTAGGTAGCTCCTACTTGCTATAAGAGATTCTGCCTCTCTTCTGTTGTTTATACTATTGATGCAGTATAAAGGAAAGGCTTTCTTGGTTTTTCCTGTACATCTTATCCTAGTATTTGCTTATAAACTCTAAGGATACGTAATAAGTTACATTGTATAATAATCCCTCCGACTAACATGCACTTTGGATCATTTGTGTAAAAAAATAATTTTTGTGTTTTCCTTTTGACTTTATGTGTTTGTAGGTAGGTATTAAGTGCAAGGGCTATGACTGCCTTTTAAACGAGCAACGAAACCATTCGTCATCCTTTCTTAGTAATGAAAAAGAGAATAGAGTGAAGGGAAGCTATGGAGCCAAAGTGAGTCTAGGTCTGTAGACAGACAGTAGATAAACGGCAGTTTCTACACTTTGTTTGCATGTGTGTGTGTGGGAGAATAAGTAGCGTCTGTGAGTTGTTGTGAATGTGCTATCTATCTATCTGTCTATTTGTATCTGTGCTAGCTGAAAAAAGAGAGCTCTTCTCGAAACTGTAGCGTGCAATTAAACTGACAATTAAAGTCGTGAAATGAGTTTAGCGATGCTTCTCCACATCTGAATCTGATTTCAGAGGTTGAGCCTTCACTGGGCATTTAGCATCACGTTTTCTTTCTCTCCTCTCAGCATATAATATTTTCTAAGCGCTAATAGTTTCATGTATTTCTGTTTTCAGATTGCATCTCTCTTCTTAAAATGTGTAAAACAAAGAGAAGGAAATGTTTTAGTCATTTAATTAAACTTTTAGATAATTGTCTATATTTGTTGTACAACTCAGCATTCTCTCTCAACTATTACGACACAAGGTTTGGAAATCTTTTTTTCCCTCCCTATTTTTATTTAGATGTGTGCAAGAAAAACTGAATTTTTTGAAAGATGTAAATAATAGTATGTCAGCATTGTTTGGGAATAAAGTGTAGGAAGAGACAGAAGGAAAAGTCAAGGATTCCTCCGACCTTTTCTCTCCAATTTCTGTGATCGTTTTTGAGGGAATGAGTTCTGTATGCTGTGTTTAGCTATTACAAACTCCCTTCCCTTCCTTCCATGCAATTCAACACTAAGCAATGCTATAAAGCAGAATCCGATTTGTTTTACTTTTATTTAGGACTGTTAGAATTAGAATGTGGAACCTGAGGAATAGTCTTGAAGAGATAAAAGGCGAGTCAGCTCAACCAAATGCTTTGATTTCTCTTTTGTTCTACAGAAACTTGAGTTTTTCAAATAGTAGTCACTAGAGATGGAAGGCGTGCATAGTTATTTTATTTGGAGCTTCTATACCTACACACATTATTATATCTTGCTCATTTATACGTTTACACGCTCTGTGTCTCTGTACTACGAATCAAGTTATGGTGGATTTCGTGGCCGAGACGTATCTATGTGTAAAGTGTTGACTGGGGATGGTGATAAAAGTTCGAAAGCTCTAATATGAGTTATAATGGGAAATCAACAGAATGAGATGAAATGAAATGCAACGTAATGTAAGGGGGCTGGATTGGTTTGGTTCACTTGTCTTCGTCTCAATGAAATGAATGCAATGCAAAGGTAATCCAATGCAAATGTGAGAAGCAATAGAACACGAGAGAATAAAACAGATTTATTATCTTTTCCAGCACAATACCTTCTGATAAAAGTTAGAGCGTTTGATTGAGTGCACAGAGGGAAATCTAATGTCCTATTTCTATATATAAATATACACAGATACCTATATGCACTTTTTCTCTATATTATTTACAAATACTTAGCATAATATAATATAAACCAAGGCTGAAAACAATCAGAGACGGACTGAGTTGATAAAGACACACAAGTACATACACATACATACATAAATAAATACAATTGCAAGTATGTAGCCCAATCACTAGTAGTTTACGCTCAAAGTTTCCTCGTTTGAAAAATGGGATGAGATCGCAGAAATGGGAATGGATGTGAGAAGAGACGGACGGGAGCTATTAACGAAGTACACTAGGATTTCTTCGGTTGATAGAATCTAATGGATGCTAGAATAAAGGACGGTGAAACGAGATAGGTCAGATGTTTGTTAGGATTTAGCTAAGATGCTAACTATTTTCATGTAGGTAGTTATACAGGGTGATGTGTATGCTAAGGACAATTGATGAGAGTGTTTAGTAGAATCCTCGGCTTCATAGAATCAAAGAATGACACGACATCGATGATCTAATGGAATGAGTCTGATGATATTATTGTATTCGTTGTTTGGCTCCTCTGTGAACTGAGTTTGAATGCTGAGGAGGAGAGTCAGGAATTCCATTCTCGTCAGATTGCGTGGCTCTTGGTATTTGCATGCTACCTGTTCTCTTTTCTTCCCATTCTTCTCCAGAAGTTAATACTAATAATAAAGCCAATAAGAAAATAAGCATAAGCATGCTAAAGACTTTGATGTGCTTTTCTATATAGTCCAACTCAGAATGAAATCTGATGAAAGAGGTTTTACATGGTCTAAAAGGCAGACTGTGTGTATATCCGTAGGTAGTGGCCATTGAGTTTGATAGGAGAAGTAAAAGTAAATGGGGTAGCTAGCTAATATGCATGAGTTCCTTAGTTATAATATATGCATTCTATTCTACATAGCCATAGAGTGAGTACAAGTGGGGAAGCAATCCATTTTGTTGATCCTTGAAAGCTTGACTTGCACTTGACGTATGAATTGAAACTTTGAGTCGGCTTGGTCAAGTCAGGAATGCATTTTCTGGTTCGAATCTACTTGTTAGCTCTATAGTTTACTTCGCATGAGAGAGAGAGAGTGAGAGAGGGTCTGGTATAGTTATACTAATATGTATATGGGCCATTTCCATCTATTTTTATGTTCTATATTGTAAAACAAATAAATGGTTGGACGGAAAGTCAACTGCCTAGGCAGCTATTATTTTTTGACTTAGTTCAGATGGAATTAAAGGTAAGGGAGAGAGGTAGGGAGCAAGCGTTTGAACGGGACGGTGAATTCGGGCTGAATTCCGAATTCGAATTCCATGGCTATCTCGAGAATGTTATTATATAATAGAAGAGAGCATTCGTGGGTACTGCAGGGAAATAACCTGCTCGGTAAGCTTCGTAATGGCTTTCTACGACTCTCTCAGATCTCCTCGTATCTATGTCGTTCTATTTTCGTGGCTTAGAGCCGAGCACAGAGCCATAGAATGAAGGAGACGAGGCATACCGATGTTTAAATTCCTATTTGACTATGCTATTATACTAAATACCTAAGGAATGGTGGGTTAATTTGTTTCATTTTAAATTAGATTCTGAGATTTGGTTTGCAGCCGTCTTATTTGATTGAGAGAGACTTTGATAGTCGTGCCTTCAAGGATTCATTCACCTTTCCTCCCTATAATAATATCACAATGGCGTACTTTTATTTCTTATACACAATACTTGGAGGAGGTACTTATAACATTTCTAATGTAAGAAGATTCTGTTGTGGTGGGGGATTGTGAGTTTTGTTTTTGTTGGTGCTCGGTGTATCTGTACGTACAAACGATACCGACTTGTTTCGGACTAGAAATATCTATTTACATATTTTCCCATCGTTTCTTTTTCCATGGGCTGATCTTGATCTTGGTTACTTGTTTGACTAGACATGACAAGTGCGTGTGATATATTGTGTCTATTTACTATATAAATGTATTAGCATATTTATTATGCTATGCCTACTTTAGTTATAGATAATGTATGTACATGCATTAGCCTAGTGTCTGTCTTGAGCAGATCTTGTACAGCATTCATTGCTACACATGTATGATATTAAGATATTCTGTAGGATAAGGATTGATGGAAGGGAGAAAGACAATGGCCATGCCCCAAGTGAATTCTACTAATCGCTGCTAATAGTTGAGTTGGCAACTATTTAATGGTAGCTAATCAATATAATAGTTTGGCTGTGACTAGAATAGAAGAGCGGTGTGGGAGCTGTGGATGGACCTGCGTAAAAACCACGGAGTTGATTTTATAGTTGTGTAAGTAGTTTGAGAATGCTAGGGAAAAGTATCATCATAATAGCTTATAATTTCATAAAGTAGACTTGTCAGTTTCCTAGATTTCAGAAATGTTTTTGGCAATTTGTGTAAATTGTCTTCTAGTCCTTTGGGTAAAAGGAGCTGGGAAGGAGTCGGCTCTAAATTGGTAGTTGCCATTGTGTACGCTACATAAAAGTCAGTTGGCAAACAATGCGGGAATTGTGACACACAAACAGAACAGGATTAAATTAAGGTAATTATGTGCATATATAAAGTATGAATAGAAATGGAGACGGAGGCTGGAGCTAGCTGGAGGAACCCAAAGGAGAGAATGACTTCTCTCTCTCTCTCATTCTGACTCGAACTCCTTCGTTCATGTTCAGTTGAGTGGAGTGAGAGTCAAGACAAGATTTGAGTGGAATGAAGTCGTAGACTAAATTCATGTCGAGTCAAGTCTCATGGAATAACAAAACAATAGAGTTTATGAAGACGACCAGCAGTTGAGTTTTAGTTAAGGAAGACAAGATGCGAAGGGAACTTACTAATGAAATAAAATGACTTGCTGCAGAATAATGGAGGGATGTAGATGTGCAGAGAATAGGAGTCGTGTGCATAGAGAGGGAAGTATAGGCGGTCAGGGTGGACTTGAGTTATTGGCCAGATTTGAATTTAAATGTGCATTTGGGATTTGTGAAGCGACATAAAAATGTAAATATTAAAATATTGGGAGGCTTCTATTATGTTTCTTTTGCTCTCTGAGAAAATGAAAGGGAATTTACAGGGCACTGCTGAGAAAGAAGAGCTCCTTGTCTTTAATCTCTTAGCAATTGTAAATAGTCATGGAGTATAGCTAGATACAGAGAGGTAGTAAGTAGTAGGTGGAAGGGGGACGCCATTGACTGCTCCTCGTACGCACTATGTCATTTCACGGCTCCTTTCCTTAAAGACTTCACTCATTTTAAGGTAAATGCGAAAATCATTCAGCGAAGAAGGAGTCAAGTAGGAGAGAGGCGAAATTGTTAAAGTTTCCTACTCGTAGATTAATTCAATGTGATGATGATCTCCTCGGGGCCAACTGAGGCTAAGGCTACACACAAGGATAGGAGTTCTCTGTGAATAAATTGTCGGATAGTCCTTGGGTCCTGAAAACAGTTCACCGAGCTAGAAGACACGGAGACTGGGCATGCATTCGGAGTCTGTAGATATTATTACATGAATGCATGCTAGAGCCGTGCTCTATTCATTGTGCATGCACACACTGGAAATTATGCCATGAGAATTCGAATGTGAAATCGGGAAGGATGAAGGAATGAATGGATGAGTGGTTTGAATTAGAGAGAGAGAGTCTTGTGACGGATTGCTGTAGTCTCTCCTGTAATAATAGTGTTTAAACGATGATCCGATCTGGACAGATTTAGGGATAATAATAATAATAGCATAGTGTTTGGCAGTGAGTGTAGCTTATCTTTATGTACAGACATGATCTGATGTCAGATGATGTGATGTTGTGATATGTTCATGTGTGTATCATCATATCATCATTGTGAGACAGTTTTTCCTTCTTGACTTCCAGAGCCGCACCCCGTTTTTTGTCCACTCACTCTCACCGCTCTCCTCTTCTTCTTGAAACTCTTTAGGGCTAGCAGTATTGTGTGAGGTGATGTAAGACTCCGTTCAGACTTAAACTATGCACATATTAATTTCCCTTTACTATTCCCATTACTTGAGCATTAGGAATGCCATTACTGTGTCAGAGGAGATAGATAGGTAGTTGAGTTATTGACTTTCAACAGAATCTAGTGCCAATAGATAACTTTTTCTCTTCACCGACCTGTGTGCTCTGTATGCAATATGCATACAGACCACGCCTCACAAAACAAAATCTTAACACAACCAAGCAAACTAAATATGAAGACTAGACTTGACTTGTGGTTCCATGAGTTAAAGTAATGTTCCATAAGTGTACATCCTGAGTACGACACAGTTCATGAACTAGAGAGAGAGAGAGAGAGAGAGACTATCATTAGTGATTAAAAGCATTTAATGTATACAAATTTAATTGGTATTTCGCGAATGTAAATTAAACTAATGGAATATCAAGCTCTGTGCATTTACATAATTGTAAAATCTCCAAGTGCCATGCCATTACAAAGTGTGTCTGTGCAGAGCTTAGCGAAAGATAGGGATAGGGATAGTGTTGCCAAAGAATGTGACTCACATTAAATCAGAGTAAGAATGGATGGAGAGACGAGCTCTATTTTGGACAGCATTTTGGTTACATAATAGTAATAATAGTTAGTTTGAGATACGAGGAATGTGATGTAAGGATGGAAATGATTGGATTTGCTGAGATTATTTGGTAATGTTGGATCTTTATGAAGTGTTGTAAAAGTATGTATGTAGGTTAAGAAGATTTGAATATATGGTCGACTGTTTCTTTCTTATCGTCTTGTGTATTCGAAATTATGGATTGGCTGAAGGAACCTTTCTCACGCCCTGCTTGGCCTAGCCCAGTCTCTCTTGCGTACTCTCATCATCCCCTAATAGTCTACTCTCATCTCCTCCGGGCTCATCTCATCTCTCGTCAAAGTCACCTTTCTTCACAATAGCATTAGCTCACAATCCCTTTAAACTCCTTCGCACTGATGCAGACGAGAGATGGACTCTGTTCTTATTGTTTTTCAACGTTCTTTGCCCTCTGCTCACAATTACATCACAATCCTCGTTCCATCCGACCATCCACACACTCCGCTCACACATCCGTACAGTTATACACAATAACTTACGTCCTATAGCAGTTCCTCCTCTAATCTATGCACAAAATAAAGGAGAAAATCCATGATTCTCTCTGTCTCTTTATAAGCTCACTGCCTGCCTTGCCATCATGCAATCTCAGGCATACGCATTTAGATTTGACCTTTGCTCTCATCTCTTAGTTTTATTTTTATTCACACACTCACGTGTAATAGAGACTGGAAATTAGAGAGAGAGATAGAGCTAAGTCAAGAAAAGCATAACTTACATTCCAATCGATATCTCTGGATGAAATCTTCAGAAGGAAGAGCTTGATAGTAAAAGGAGCCGATAGTTTTCATCCAGCCTTAATATAAAGGCTCAGACTCCGTATGTATGCCATAAAGTAAAGTCAGCATCACTAACCATTCCTCTGCCTGCTACATTTTAAAGGACTTCCCTTCCTTCCCTTCCCAGGTATGTGCGACGTGTACCTACGTGAATCTCTCAGCGTTCAGAGCCTTGTATTTTGTTTAGGAACCGGGGGCAACATTTTTTAGCCACCAAACACAAAAAGGGAAGAGAAAACCGAAAGACTTTATTCGAAGATGCTCTAGGAAACGGTGAGCGTAGTCCCAGTGGCCCAATCTTCTTCGGTCGTGTGAACGATAGAATAAATGCAATCTTCCATTCTATTCCATTGTGCCTCTACACTTGCACTATTTTATCTAGCACGATGAAATAGTTTAACAACAACTATAGCACCGTCAAATATTTTGCTCTTATAAGGACTACACTCGCTTAGAGGCCTCTTTCTTTGTTTTCTATAGATAAGGAATAACACTAGGAATCAATTCTCTACTTTCCCCCATATGCTCCTCCCGTATCAACAGTTCCTCTCAAATTTTTAGAATTCCTCCTCTCATTACTTTTTTATTTGAACTTTGTTACAAAATAGTCTCAAAGAGCAATATGCGCATTGAATTAACAGCACATATTTGTAATGTTTGGATAATTTCCTTTTTAATGGATAACAATTTGTGTGGGAAAAGGTGTCTTTCTTTTGGACGCCTTTTTTAATTTAGATATTTTTTTTGATGAAAACTTTGAATGGTGCCTATCTTTTGAAGTAGTTTTGGAAATTTTAGAAACTTTCTCATATTCATACGTGGATGGTTATATATATAGCACAGATGTGTAAAGCTACTTTAGGTGGATGCTCTATAGTTTCAGACTAAATTGAGAATCTTTTATTGGAATATTATGCTCTCACTTTTATGGTTGACGGGGCATTGTATATATAAACTTGATCAATTTAGATAGAGCAAAGTTTTGAAAGAGCCTACAATAAGTCAAGTTATTGAGTTGCCTTATTGTTGTTGAGTACTTTGAGATTCCGATAAAAAAAGTATCTAAGTGATTCACTATTTTAGATTTACAGCTGTTTTTCCCATTTGCCTGTACCTATTTTTAGTGTGAGGCTAAGGCTAGATGTAATAGAGTGGAAATGGAAATACAATAAAATGTAAATATGCGAATGCCTTTAAGCTATAGGTTGATATAAAAGGTTTTTGCACAGAGGGCATAAATTGTGAGATTGGAATGAGTTGGTAGTTGGTTTACCTCTTTACTCACCAAGATCTGTGTAAATGCAAATTCTCATGGAGTGTATAATGGTGCTGCTCGAAAGTTCTAACTGCTAGATTCCTGAATGTGGTTGTGTAGAGTTATAAGATAATATATTGTAGCCATTAGTGTGACTGGGTTGAGATCTATATTTTGTAAAGGGCCGTAGTGGGCAACATTAGACTACAGCTGTGGATTCATTGCAAATTTCTCATTCATCAAGGGAAGAAAGGAAAGGGAATATCTGGATGTTGGTGACAGCTCCTTAAGAAACAGTGATTGATCTTCTCTGTGAGTAGGGCTCTTTCATAGGGCAGCAGGCCTGGCGGAGAAGCATTGATGTTGATGATAGTTTCCGTGCGAGAGTTCGATATGCACTGCACTCAACTGAACTTTGCAGAGTTCTTTCCTCACAGAATTCCTAAAGAACTACATCCGTCCTGACTGAGAGCTACTATTTATGAGTCTTGCTGTCCCACAGGTTTTCACTAAGCAATCTGAAAAGGAAAAAATAAGAAAATTCCCTTGAAAAATGTTGGAATGGTCCAAGGGAGATCTATTCACTGTTTATCTTTAATCAAGAGCTAGGGAAGCTTATTCTACGATTGTGAAATTCATGTGATGTGGATGAGGAAGGTTATCTGAGAGAGTCGTTAAAAGTTTGAAGAGTTGTGTACTTTTATGGAGAGGGATGATTTATTGGAAATAATTCAAGAAGAGCGACACTCAATTACCGCCTCAATAACATTAGCAGAGCAAATTTTTATTACTCAAACCAGTGTATGCGAATGTGTCGGTCCGTATGATCGGCACTCGAGAATAAAGTACCTAGGCACTCCGACGCATCAGCACGTAGCTAACCAGGCGACTACGTTCTAATTGCAAGTAATAAATATGTGCAAGGGAAACAAGAAAATTTTTATTACAGGTGGTTCGGCCTGACTTTCCTAGGTTAGGCCCAAGCTATAAAACACTGAGGAAGGTTACTGTTCAATTCTTGCCGTACTTCACACAACAGTAGTGACATGAAATCATTTCTCTGAAAGATGAAAATCCTCGCTCCCTGGCTCACATATATCCACAGATGTGACTAGTGAACAATATCATCATCACCACTCATTCAGCCACATTGCTCATCGTTATTCATATGCACTAACTGGAATTCCTCAAATCTCTACCTGTAATTGCACCAAACCCCTATTTCTTCACATTTAATTATTCAGAACAGTATTTGCCCTCTTTTTTCACTATCGGAAATTGCACTGCTAATGAAAATCTTGTTTTCAGTGCAGAACTCAATGCAATAAATGACAATTCTGTCATCTCCCCCCATCGAGTTAAATACGACGGTGATTTTTATTGGTAGGGCGGTTTCTATTGCATTTATGAGAAGGCTACTACAAATTCAACCAGGTGTAAAATAGACTTTCCTATTAGATCCGCCTGATGCATGATGCGATAAAGGCTAATCGATAGAATTGAATATAAATATGGGATTTGGTTGTTGGGGATTGAATTTTTCGGGAGTCTGTCGCTTCAGCTAAGCTCATTTCACTATGGACAGTCTGACTGTTTCAATAATAGATATATTATATTAAAGGATTGATTTAATGATAGGACGCACGTAGTGCATGACGTGTCTCCATGATAGAATCTCTTACGCGGAAGAGCCCTTAGAAATTGTATCGACCTTTTCCCTATGAATTCATTCAATGTTTCCTCTTTGCTAACCGTAAAGCACCAGCTCCTATTCCCTACGACATGCATGCATATGACTCTAAATACGGCTGACGACTGTTATTGAGAATTTTTGCCTGTCCCTCACTCTAATATAGAAAAGAATATTTGGGAGAGATAAAAGATAGGATTTAGACAAGAGTTGAGTGATGGAGACAGAGAAAGAAGTAAAAAATGAATTGTTGGCAGCAGACCTTATTGAAATTGTGTGTATCTCCTAGCCTCGTCCGTTCTCCTCCATGCAGCCAGCATATGTTTAAACTGCAGGCAGTGCACTCTTTTCGGGATATCGTTCTTGATCTTACGTGATAGGCCCATGTGTGGAAAAATTCACAATTTCACGCCTTAGACACCAAGTGTCACCCTTTAACTCTATGCACTCGCATTGGTAAACAAAAATAGAATCTAGACAGACAGGCATATACATGATACGCATATCTATGTATGTTGAAATAAAGAGTTGGATTTTCAATGTAGGAATGTTGGAAAAGCTTCTTCAAATGCACATTTCCATCTTTACCGGCCTTGTCGCCACATATTTTATGCGATGTTCTTTAAGCGCTACCGACTGGTTTAAGACCTATTTCAAGAATTACTCATCTCCGCCATTTGTTTCTGTATTAACGCGAACATTTCAAAAAGTACTTACAAAAATATATAGGTACAGGTGCAGATGTTTGTAAAAACCTTTTTTTTTCTTTGTGTTGTTTTTAATGGCGGAATGAGCCTCTAACTTTTGGATTCCACAAAGTCATCAACTTACGTTTGTAATTTTAGATGCTTTCTAAGTGCGTGTAATTTGTATTTTTTGCGACACGAGGCACACGCCATGTTTCATATACTATTACATCTTTGCAAAACGAGACAAATTCCTTCTGTTAACAGTTAGATCATTTTTCATTGCATATTAATTCCTTAATTTCTAATAATAATAGCTAGCTTATATTTCGCTGTTAATGTGTTAGCGATTACTACTCGCTAACTATTATCCTTAAGGGCAATGATTTGTAATAGAATGTAAAGGATAATTTTGTTGGAGAATTATATGTAGGGAGAGATCTGTTGCTGAGTTGAGTGTGTGAGTGGAGGATGTTGCAGAAATAGTGGATGGTAGAGATAGGGATGGTAATAATATGCGAATGAATGTAAAGTGATTGGATGTTGATTGGATTGGTAGGGTGAAGTGTGAAGCATGTGTGAAGATGAGAGATAGGTGTTTTAGATATGGAATGCTTATTTGGCAATGGTAGATGTAATTTAATGGCAAGTGAAGGAATGCATATGTATGGGAAGGCTAGTGTGAATTTGAGTGTGAATGTGAATGAGAATAATAATAATATTAGGTTATAACAAATCTACATGGTCGGAGTTAGATTAGATGAATACCGACTAGTCGTCGTCTCAGTTTGTGATTATGAGTGTGAATGTGAAGTGTGAAATAGGGAGCGTAAATTAGATTAAGGCTGATGACTTATGTGATATTGGGAACTGATGAGTGATTTAGGAGCTTATTGGACCAGTCTGCGGGGGTTAGACTTGTACAAATGAGTCTTTTGTCGACCTCTGAACCGCGTTTCACTTGATTTACTCTTTTCCTCCGTCTCACCGCTCTTCTCAAATCTCAAATTCATAAGCTGACGAAGATGAGTTTCTATACTTGAACATTACTTACATATTTACTACTAGATTTCATCAATAGTATCATTGTCGTTCTCTGTACAGAGCTGTAACCACACAGCCAACGTACTTACTTATTTCCTTTGTGCGTTCGAGAAACCTACTCTTTTCATTTAGATTGCCATAAATATGTGAGTGGCTTTCTTAGAGCCTTTATTCATTTAATCTATACAACTGTATTATATACAAGTTGTTTGTGTCTGCTCTATAGAGCTCATATTTATTTAGGTGATCATGTAGTGGATTTTTTTAGAGCATTGTACTGTGATTTTTAAATGTCCTTTTCTCAGTGGGCAGAGGAATCCCTTTTCACTAAAAATGCGGAATAAGCTGTGAGGATTTGTAATGAGCTCTGTTGAAAAGCAAATTAGAATATGTCATTTAATGTTTCGCAAAAGAGGAACAAGAATTGGATTGGAGGGACGTGAAGGTTCTAACTGTGATAGACATACACTCTTCTTAAGTGTGTATTATCTACGATGATTTTGATAATCAGCGATGAAATGAAATGATAAAACGTAGATTAAGTAGCATGAATCCACACCGATGTAAGTTATGGCCAAAGTATATGATATTGCCAAAGGCTCAAGTCTTTTATTTAGCCGCTTTGCTTTGCATTTAAGTGAATGAAGACTTATTACGTATTCTATTGCATTGTAGGGGAGAGCAATTTAATTTGTTAGCTAACTCTCGGTAGGTACCTAGCGTAAACACAACAGCTTCCCATACCATGACATACAAAACCATACGATATCGCAGTTAAACACAGGTACCTACGTGTAAAACAACAAAGTTCTTCGTTTGCGAATTCTCTTTGTTCATATCCTCCATAGAGTGATATACTTATAAAACTATTGCAGATAATTTCTTAAATAATAGATAAATATATAGAAAAAAAATAGATATTCTCCCCATTCATGTATAGGAGTTTATAGGTACCTAGCTACTATTTTCTGAAATAATAGTTTCGTAGGATAAAAATAAAGATTTTTCAATCCTATGAGGTATTGTTAATATTTTTGCTGACTGTGTGGGTTTTTTGGGGGATGCTGCTAAAGCCCTGTGTCTTCCTACCAGCATTCTTTATTGATAATAATAAATCAAAATTTCATATTGCAAAGCTGTTGGATTTAAGGAACTGGTGGTCTCACGCTACACCAGATCCTTAAATATATTGTTACAGAGATTTGATGCCTAAGCTCCTCGTAATCTTCTGTAGCGTCTGCATTAATGTGCTCCTAGAGCTACTCCCTGCGTCCTGTATACCAGGCTATATTATTACAAAAGGAATATATTATGCTATGAAGGCTTGATATCACTCCTTCTCGTTAAAGGAGTTTAATATAGAGAGAGGGGCATGGCATATCTCTGTTGCTAGATTCCGACTCAAATAAAATCTGATATGAAGAACAATTGTGAACTTGACTCGTTTTGTGCGAGGAGAAACCGGAAAAGTTAAATGAAAGGATTACATTGTTCTAGAGTGCAGTGGTTGCCAAGCAGGTACAGAGGATTAGACTATAGATTAGGATTAGACGAATCATTTGGGCGCTGATGATGAGGACATGGATGATGATTAACTTGATGTTGATGATGAGGAGCCTCTTGTTCAGATATCCAGCCTTTCATCGCTTTGGTCAGCATCGCGTGCTCTCTATAGCCATTACATCTCAAGCGCCACCGCATGACCACCACTCAATCCGCAAATATTTTCTCATCAACTACCTACATGTTTATTAATAAATGTATTTATCATTTAAATATGCTAACAACTATGGCAAAAATGAAATTACACCTTTTCTTGTGAATTTAAGAACATCCTTAAGTATATAGGAGTAAATATTGATTTTTCATTAATTTTTCACTTGGCATATCCTAATTTTTATAATAAATGGTTATTGGAGAAATAATTAAACGGTTACTACAAAATTTATTACCGGCTATTGTCACAAAAAAACTTTGGGAACTTTCCAAAAAGTTTTTCTAAGAATTTTATAAAAGTAAACATGGTTTTCGGTTATATCTTATCAGTCCGGTCTGGCCGCCTTTGAATATAGTTGAGAAGAATTTGTGATGAGTTGAGGCACATAGTTTGATATAATGGAAGTGGAAGGTTATGAAAGAGTATTTCATGAGAGCTAATTTACCTGGAATTTGTATAATCTGTTTGCATAGCAGAAATAGTCAGTGTGTGTTGTGACGCTGCTGCGCTTATCTAGATCTGGATCGTGATCACTCATAGCCCCATTATGAGTTATTATCATTGATCGCAATTAGCACTCTGTGCAGATGATAATGACTGTGAGTTTTGATTCAGTCAATCACTCGCTCACCGCCTCCCGTCTACATTACACGTCTCTCAACTTAGCGGCAGATGATCAGTCATCCCTCTGCTTTGCACTAACTTTACCTTCAACTTTATTTTCGATGCAAATGATTTGCAGGATATTCATTGTAATGCATTGAGTACAATGTGTCTGCCTAGATGCAATCTAGCTCGCAAAGGAAAAATAATCTTCCGTTGCTAGAAAGGCAAGGGGAAACAAAAAGAGAGCTTAATAGCAATCTGCATTCAGCAAATATTATGAAGTGCTCGCGACTCTCGCAGCAGACAGGGATATTTGAAACAAAGGAACGTTTGTTACATATTTGATGCACATATTATTATTATATAGGACTATATGCATATGAATATAAGAGTTGTATCATATCTGCTGCCGTTAAGGAGTTCGTTGGATGGAAAAAGAGTGAGTAGCATGGAGCAGGAGATTATTTATAGAAAATCAATAGGTTGGTCGGGATGAAGAGCATTATTTGCATTCGAAAGCTGGCTCATGCATTGTAATCATGATTTTTGTGTGAGTGTAGCCGCCCTGTACCTAAGTTCTATTTGTTTTATGTTGGCTGTGAGTGGAGCTAGAGCTTGCCTGGTGAGTGTGGTGAGTGAGTGAGTGAGTGAGTGAGTGAGTCTCTCTGTTGTGCAAGGAGTTCCATTAAGAGTGTATCAAAAGTAGATTGCATATTTGAAGGGAGATGATGATAAAGAGAGTATTACGTACTCATTAACAAATTAATGTGTATTTACTTGGCAATGTTAAACATTGTGTTGTCCTTCATTTGACTCGTATCGAATCTAACAGCAACTTTGCAAATTGCGAGTGTGTTACGATCGAGAGAGAGAGAGAGAGGCTTGAAGGCGAATGCATTTAGGTAATTAAACAGACTTTTCCTCAGCTTTGTCGCTATCTGCAAATAGTTAAGATTGAGTTGAGAGCCTATTCTGTGCTCAGAGTTTATAGTCGTGCCGATGGATGAAGATAACTAACTACCTATGGAATCCTAAGTAGTATTTACTGTGCAAATTTATTGCTGTACAAATAATATTGCTGCTAACGATAAGTACAACTGCCAATAGATTCTAAGTGGATGCTGTGAGTGAGTGAGTGAGTGAGGAGTAGTGTAGCTACTACCTTGTCTCTATATATAACAAATGTGTGTATTCTGCCCAGTGGAGTCTGAGTGGGAAGAGAAATGTGAATATAATGGAATATTATTTGCTTCTGTCATGTAAGTACCTTGGTAGCATTGTCTAATTGCAAGAGAGAGAGAGAGAGGAGCGACTGTGAATAGTTGGAGGCAGGAGGTTGTGTTATTTAACTGCAGACAGAGCTAATATAGCTTGAAATACCTAATGTGTGTATATCTCTAATTGTGAGATTGCAATTCTGGCTGTGGAATGTTTGCAAGTGAGATTTTCGCACACGTTATGTTAGGCTGAGTGCTCCTCGTTGTAAGACTAATGAGAACTAGACTTAGTTTTATGTACTTGTTAAGATTTTTTAAAGGAATTTCTATTGAGGTCGTAATGTAGTGCTGCAGAGACGAAGACTAATCGCACTTGCCACTTTTAGCCAGCCAGCCACCTTTGGATGCACCAAGTTCAATTGAATTGTCAAGTAAGGTGCACCGTGCACTGCACATCTCCTGAACTCTGTGCATCCCAACCTCATGCAACTTGAAATAATAATTCCCCAGGATTACGCATCCAGTCCGACCATCTCGTACGAACATTTTCAAATGAGATCCTATTCAAAGCAACCCATCTTCGGCTCATCAGCTCTTGTTTCTGTGGCTTTGGGCAAAGTTGGTCGTTTTGTTACTACAGCGTGGTCCCGTTACTTTGGCTGACGTCGTTAGCTTAACTTGAGTGAGGTAGAAACACACACAGACACAGACACACAATGCACACAGTTGCTCGCTTCGTTTGTCGGTCAGCCCTTTAAATTCTGCACTGTGTGCTTGAGTCTGTTGGGGAGAAGGATGGCTGCGACGACAGATCCTCTTTATAGCTATAGAATATTGGAGTGAGGAAGAGATGCATTGGATTGCTAATCTACATCTACCACGTTCCTCGGCTACATCCACCCTGCCTAGCAATGCATCTCGATCTCAATTGACAGCGCTTCCCGTTCATTTTCTTCCCAAGATGCCAAGGATAAGAGTATTGTCTATTGTGTTTCCATTTCACACCGTTACATGCGCCATCCAAGGATTATGATCCGCGATATCAAATCCTGATAGCATTATGATGATGAAAATATCTCGTTACATTTATACCACTGCACTGACTAATATTCAGGGTGGATCACTCTACAGCCAGGAGGATACATATTCATTATATCAGAAATAGTGTCCTTTTGTCCTTAGTGTGTCTATTGGGCAGGATAAGGACAAACAATTCCTCTGGCAATGAGTGCACATCTAATTCAAGACGGTTTCATTTTAATGATAATATCATTTTCTATGATGTCAATTTATGTCAGTGGTTTCTAAAGAATGACTTGAACGAACCTGTAGCCTCAATCTAGAAAATATATTATATCTATAGATATATACTATGCGTTTGATTAGAGCGAGCAACATCTTATTGTTAGAGAGAGAGATGCCAAGAGACAAAATCTGAGATTAGCTAATAGTAGATTATCTCTTTGCTGGTTACTACAATGAGAATCTCTCCAAGTTTCCTCATTGCATACATCCAGCTATTAGCTATCTGGGTAAATCTTTGTTATATTGTGATCCCCTGGCGGGGAGCTTTGTAGCCAAAGATTCCGTTCTCTTTTCTAAGCACAATGTACTGCAATTTTGTTTTGTTCAGCTCTGTGCTATGGAAAAATGCAGTGATTTCTTTCAACGAGTCTCGTCATGAGCCTAACATGGCGAACATAAAGAAGAGCATTCATCCCACTATCCCATTTAATGGCTACAAGAGGTTGAACATCATGATTATGATTATTATTAGCCAGGTAACCCAAAAATTAATAAGAATACATGAATATGAATAACTGTATCTCGAAGATATCAAGAAGATCCTGATAGATTCAAAGGACACAAGGAAAATACTCAATAAAAATGAATAGATATTTAGTAGACATTAATCAGAGGGGAAATTACAGATGTAAAGTATGTACTTTTATCTGCGTCATTAATTCTTCGTTGAGATTTATGAGTGAAATGAGAGAATTATGTTGTCGGGATGTTGAGAGTGTAAAAATGGGACATAGTTTGTGCTCTGCTGAGGATTAGGATGCGAAGTGGAGGTAAATGGGTAATATCTAGCTCGAGTTGCATAGAGATGTGAGAATATATGACGTTATTTGACATGACATGGACTGGCAGAGAGATTGAAAAGGAGCATAATGAAGGTAGGACAAAGGAACGGCAAGGATGCATTGTCTATGTGGAATTGTTAATTGTCTCTGGCCATAGAATTAGATTCGACAAGTTGAAAGGTAGATGGATATGATTTTATGGGTGGAATAATTTTATAGTCTCATTTTATGGCTATGCTCTTGCATTGTCTTCTGCTCTCTGTCTTCCTTTCTCGCTTTTCAGTGAGACTTCTAAGGCTGTCCGTTCTGGTACTAGACAAATAGTAAAGTAAACAGGGAGAGAAGAAGTGAAAATAAATGCATGGCATGGCGGCTGCAGTTTACCTCTCTCTCTCTCTCTCTCTCTCTCTCTCTCTCTCTCTCTCTCTCTCTCTCTTAATATATCTCTAGTATTTTTCTTGACTGTTGATAGTTTATTTGTTATGTTAGCTGAATGTGGTTTTGTAAAAAGTTATTTCTTGTGCCGTACACACACTGAGGCTGATCATGTGTCTTTTGGGCTTTGTTTCTGGAATATTATTATTAGTTGGTTGTGGAGTGAGCTGGAATGGTCAGAAGTGAGAGAGGAGTCAGTTTGTGAGTTCTCCATTCTGCTTCTTCGTCCATGTCCGTCAGTGTGTGAGAATGCTCGTTGGTTGTTGGTTTGGTTGTTGGTGAGGCTAATAGCAATAGGAAAGCAATTGAGGAATTTTTTAAAGCTGTCTTGTCTTCTTGGTGGAGGTGATAATTGCGGATGGCTGGAGGCGCTGTTGTGTTGCATGCGTTCATTTCGGACTTTTCTCTGAGGATAAAAGTTGATGGGAATGAGAAATGAATTGAATTGAAATGCAGCGCAGAGAAACAGTAAACTATATGGCAGAGGATAAGATCGGAGCTGTAGCTCAAGCTATAACTATGCAACTATAACTTGTACTTAGTAGCCATAGACTATTAAAGATTGAGCATTGAGCTCTCCTCTTTTTACTACTTTTATCCTGCTTGATAATATGTAATAATGCACTGGAGGTGTAGGCTAGGCACACACACACAATTCTCAGCTATGCGTCTCTATTTACTTTTCACGTATCTACATAAGCACATGTACCCCTTGGTTGTTTTCCAACAATTACTGCTATTATGCTCACTCTGTAATTGTGTAATGGTTAGTTGGAGTCGGAAACCGATATTGATACTATAAATATATATGAAAATGTGTAATAAAACTCAACTATGCAATGAACTTTCAAATTATTTGACGTTCTGTGTTATTATTATTCCTATCGCCTTTCTCGCAATCCTGATTAACTATGTGTTTAGAGCTTTGGCTTCATTCTTCAATGAGCGCACACACCACGGACAACAAATTTCTTTCCTATCTTCATTTACATCTTTTAGTAATGTCCATAGTTGGAGAACACAATAATAATAATATTATTATTATCACATCTTAGTCCAGTTACTATTTATGTATTTGTGGGACGAGAACTAACTTGTTTTCTTTTCCTTTTCTTCATTTCCAAGATGACGTGATGTAATGTCAATGTTATGTTGTGAAGAGTCAAAGAACATGTCAAAATTAGGTGAGACTCAGTTACCGTCCGTTTTTTTTTCGATAGTAGGAAATGTAAGAGTGGCAGATTGTAAGTTTTCCGAATGGGAATAAAGTAGATATTTATGAGTAAGATAATCGTATGAGTAATAATAGTATGTGATGCATAATATTAGGGATAAAAAAGGAGATTGTGGTGTGGTAACTGAGCGAGTAAATTTATGTGGAGTGGAAGTAGTTGTGGTGCACCTCCTCTCGCCATCATGGGACCACATAACATCAGCTCATTATGCCCAAGCACATTATTAATCTTAACAAATGTTATCTCCCAACTCCGCGTTTCTGGCATTTCCACACTATCATATCCGTACGAATAAAATTGTGAATCTATCAGGGGAATCCGAAAGTTTTCTTAAGGATATAATTACAGCTATGTGCCTTCAGACTGGAAATGGCTCTCAAAATCAATTCCCCAACAACTGACATTGGACTAGTGACTGATAGTGCCCTTTCCATGCCTTGACTACAGAATGGCTCTTGTTCTTCCCGTGTCTCTAGCAGAGTATACATGAGGATATGGCTGTAGATGCCGATGTTTATCGTCTATAGTTTGTGTTTGTTGATATAGTAATAGAGAACAACGGCCAAGTTTTGGTGAACTGGACAGTGAGGGAAGATAGAGTGAGAGTGGCGAGAAATATTATTAGTGGACAGGCTAGAGAGAGAGAGAGAGAGAGAGAAAAGGAAAATGTGCCGGAGTTGCCCATCTCACATCTCACTCACTCTTCTGGTAATAATAATCATAATGTGATGAGCATAATGATAATATAATGTATCCTGAAGGAAGAGTAGGAAGGGCTGTCCATGTTAGCTGAACATCAACATGGACTAGCTATCGTTAGCTCGGAATGAGAATCACACAAAGAGGGATGTACACATGTAGGCTCTGCTAGGAGTGAACTGAACTGAAGGCATTATCGCCATCATCAGTAATGGTTTCCATATGTGCCTTACATAACATATTATAATGCAATGTTAATGTTTGGAATGAAAGGAAGGATGGACATTCTTCTGGTTGTAAAACCTCCGATAGACAACGTGGAAATATTTGAACTCTCATACTCCAAGAATTATACAGTCAGTGCCCATAGATATACTTATACATCTATTACACATCCTATAGTCAATGTATAGAAATGTATGTCCTGTCCTAGATGTGCTAGCTATGCACCTACTAACTAACCATTACCTGAGGACTCAGAAGAGAAGCTGCTAAAAAGAACAAAACGAAGGCCAACGGCTCTTCCTTTTCCTTCTCTCGAAACATTTATTTTGTAGATTACATTAGAAAAAGCGCGTAGATAGATTCGAATTTGCATAACATTACAACCTTCATATCACTATCATATCACATCATATCTCATGACATGTGCAAAGCCTCTCCACAGATTAGACGAAGGACCTGCTCTTCTCTCACTATCTATCTATCTATATCCCTATGTATATTAGGGCAAGAGCCAGTGTTATATGCTCTATAAGTGAGACAGAGAGAGAGAGAGAGAAGTGCTAAGAGCACCCTCGCCTCATCACATCACAGACAGAGCAAATAATAAATAAATAGCAATGTGCTGCCTAAGTTCTCTTGTCCTTAGACATTTTAGTTATTTAGCTCTATAGAGAGACAGAGTGAGAGAGTATAGAGTCAAGGCGGCTTTGACTTGCTCCGACTTAGTTACTACTTAGCAGATAAGTCATACATAACCTGTTGATGAAGAAACTGAGTGAGTGTGTTGGACTGGAGGAGTCTCTCTCTCTCTCTCTCAGATTAGAATGAGAGAGAGAGAGACTATTCTGTGTAGAGATATATGTAACTATGTGTGTCTTCCCCTTCCCTTCAATGCTCTTCATTAGTTTGAACATTTATCCAAACACTTGTTCGCATACCTTGATGTTCCATCTGGAAAAAACAACTCTTGTAATCGACGTGCATTTGCACTTTTGCAGTCTTAACTCTTTTTTCTGATTATTTATTTATTGTTTATCTAATGTTGTAAGGTTGTCGAGAAATGGTGTATAGAATGCCAAATGCAATCTCCTCGAGAATATATTAGGAGGGAGCTACAGCTACTACTTATATAGCGAGCGAGCGAGTGAGTGAGTGAGTCCTTCTAGTCCTCTTCGAGTGTGAAATGGATCTACGGCAAGTGTAAAGCAAGGCAGATAGACACAACATGTTTTTGCATACTAACTAGACTCCAGCGTCCAGAGAGAGAGAGAGAACTAATCAAGCGATAGGACTTGTGTATTTATAACAAAGTTCCTCTTGCAATTCCCTGTAGCAGTCCCTTGCAGTATTAATAGCCATCCTTCACTTCACGCTCTCCCTCCGCATTTACTTTTCTAAGTATTCACAATAATAATATTTGTCTGACGTATCTGTATGTGCTGTGGCTGGCTGTGTGGATGGAGAATGAGTCTGTCTGTGTCAGATGTGTGTACTTACTAGCAATTGTAGTCTGTGGAAGAACATGAGCAATTCTGAGTGTGTGAGCGAACTTGTTTGCAAAGCCTCCGGCTGAGAAGTCAAGACACTAATGTATTCCTCTCCTTTTGCACATTTGAGCAACATACCTGAGCTGAGCCGAGAGTCTGAGTGTGCTGTGTCTGTGTGTGTGTGTATGTATGTAGAGAGGGGCAGAAGTAGTCGCTAGAATTTTTTCGTAAGGACTCTAAATGGAGAGGTGCTAAGCTCAGTTATTCCTTGCCATTCTCATCACCTTCCTCTTGATTGCATTATGTGGCTGAGCTTATTTAACTATACTTTGTATTGCTCACTTTATTGGAATGAAACCAGTTGGCCATAAACGCCAACCTGCGTTTGCCATCCCTTTTATTTCCATCCGTCGGATTATAAAACGACTAGCGAGCAATTGCTGGGAATACTTATCTATGTGCCATATTTCTAACAAGTCTACTTATTGTAATTTATTAGAGATCTGCATGGCACTATCAAAAGAAAAGGATAGCAACTACAAATCACATGTGCTTAACAGTGCTCGTGCAGCTTATGAGGTTATGCCTCGTCACTCACTCACTCCACTACTACTCGTATACACAATAATACACACACACACACACACACATATTTGTACATACAGACATACGTTGTTGGGATAGTTATATAAGATCAATCCTCGACTATGATAGCCATGCAAATAGAAAAATCCATGCTAATGCACAAAGGTGTACATGATGATAGCTGTAGGTGAAAATAGTCAGTCCATCCGTTTCTAAGTCCGAGAGAACAGAGCAAAGTGCATTACATTTTGTTTCTTTCTTAGCAACGTATGTCTCTACGTTATTTTACAGAGTGCCATCGGCTGCCTGCTTATCTCACTCCCTACTACTCTCTTGCACTTCTGCTCAAACTTGGCTTGGGCTTCTTTAGGCTCTATCTGTTTGTATATGTGTGTGAGAGAGAGAGAGAGAGAGAGAGAGAGAGAGAGAGGAAAAGAGTGAACAACTAACTCCATGTCTCTTATGTCGACATATTATACACCTATAATATCGTGCTCAGAGAGTCAACTACGGAATCTATGCCCCCGAGCCCCATTTAAATTCAGCCAGAGCCAGGCTTTGTAAAAGGAAAGAAACTTTGAGTGAACTGGCTGTTGACTACATTGTCCTGTCCATTGTAGGCACTCAGAGAATTTATTGTGAGCGGAAAAGTTTTAAAGGGGAACTGAAGTAGCTCTTGTCCTTCCTCTGCAATTCCAGTCCACCTAAATAGAAATCACACTCAAAGAGCAGACAACAAATGCAATTCAAATCCAACTCACTTCTATTTGGATAATATGAGACGCTAAAAATCTTCTCTTACTCACTCACTCACTCACTCCTTGTCCTCCTGTCTGTGTCTGCGAGTCTGAATTGGAAAAAGCGCCCACCGAACCTTTCCTCACGGCTCCTTCCTTTAACATCATTTTTTCTCTCAACTTCACAGCCAACAACGTCATCAACTTTGTTTCAAAGAGACACCTGATGCGATCAACCATTCCATGTACCTACTGACTGAAGTAGAGGCAGGCATCTCTTTTTGCATTGTTTCGACTTTCGACTTGGTGACTTTATTCAAGCTACTAAAACGCCAAGAATTTGAATATTACAGAAATAAATGATCCCACGCTCATAACCTCCTCTCAAAAAATGTCCTACTGTGTGTCATGTCAGGCCGTTATACTTTATGAACAATGATATCAAACAATTCTTTTAGTACTTAGCTCCGAGAAGGATGTTGGTTGGGTTAAATGGAAAAGAGAGGCGGTAGAAAAAAGTTGATAGGATGATGATGATAATAATATGATGATAGTAGAATGTATTTATGTCCTGTGACGAAATTACGATGAAGAGATGAGAAGAAGGGATGTCAATAATTGTGCTGTCATATAATTTCTTGGAAGAGCTGCTGAGGGCAGATAGTTTGGAAAGTAGGGATGTAGGCAAAGTGATTGAGCTATGTTGTGTGATTAGAGTTCATGGGATAGGATAGTCTGTCCTTCTTCATTGTCATCGTGCTAGTGGTCATGAAAAGACTTTGTCATTGCCAAGTACCCATCTTTAGTCCTGCTTATTGCCTCTGAGGAGGCCCATTGTCATTGTTCTTCATCCTGGTGCATGTCACGACTTTGTCACTTTTCATGAGGTGGAAATGGACGGCTTGACCCATGCCCTCCTCATCTATTCCAATATGGCATTCCAATCCCTACCATCATCCCCATTGATTTCTTTAAGGAATTAAACTACTGCGGAATCTCATTCTCATAGTTGAAACACAGTAGTAGTGAATAGCAGAGCTCAAATAATAATAATAACTAGCTACAACTATTTTTATATGACACGGTGACTGAGTCGGACTTGATTTGATGTGAAAGCTAAAACTAACAATAACTCTGTAACTATTATGTAACATGCATTTAATTCTTTAATAAAATGTACATTGCTTGAGAAGATGTGTCTAATGGAATTTTCTGATTGCTTTCTGAATTGCAGATTTCGAATAGACAATACGGATCATATCATCGACGTAAATCGTGATAATCTACCGTACGATCAGGTGAACATAATCTGTCCTGTGTATGCACCTGGGACGAGTGAAGAAGACGCCGAGAAATATATCATATACAACGTGAGTTACCTGTCACTTGAACTCTTTTATTCGATGTGAATGTGAATCTTTCCTGTCTGCCCGTCATTCCACTATAATCATACTCTTAATTCTTCCCTCTTATAATATACTTTCTAGTTTCATGGCTCAAATAGTTTCAACTCCTAATCTCCTGGTTTGCTATCTCCAATCTCCCTCACTAACTTTTATCTATTTATTTATCGCTATTATAATTTTTTTGCAGGATTTATCCCTTACTTTTATTTTCGTTCCATTCAACTACTATACGTAACCTTTGTAGAACAATCATATCAATCTATCACATTTCATTGAAAGCAAATTTTTTAAATCCCGATTACCAGTCACTGGAAAATTATTCCCGAGTCGAGTGATTCATTTTCTAAATTCTAGGTTAGCTACAGATTAGAGTTGTGCAGAGCGAGATTTCAGAGTCGAGTCAGAATATAATGCATGCAGCTTCTTTGAGGAGGTACTTACCTGCTCCTATACTTTTGTTAAAAGATGTTTACACAGACTGAATCGTGTTTTATGCAGCAGTACTTAGACATGTCATTTAGATGTGCATTCTGGTACCTCTTGTCAAAGATAATTATTTTTTGGTCTCTTTGTTGATCATGTCTGTGTCTTTCGGCTTCCAATCTTGACAAGATGTCATCTGAAAGTTGACATTCGGCATGTCTTGGCTATTGAAAAGATTTATTTTTAGTTTCTTGTCGGTGTGCATTACTAATTTTAGCGACTATTCATGACATCAGAATCTCTTGTTTCTCTCCTGCATTCTTGTGATTAAAACCCAGGCTACTTGCCCACAGGAATTCTAAGAAACCCTTTAATTCCACCCAACAAGTTCAAGGAGAGTAAAAGCATTTAAATTCAACTCTCTTAGATCAACTTTATATTTAATTTAAGAGCCGAATCCCTTTGTGATTTCATTTTATAAGACTGTGTAATGTTATTGTACGTGAGATGGAAGTTATTCGTGCATTTGTAGAATTAGCAAGCTACCAAAGGATTAATTCCTTAATCTATTAGCATATGTCACTGTTCTATTTACTTTGTTTTATGCAAAGAGCTCTAGGGAAATCCGTCTCATTGTTGTTTCAGTTAAGTAGTGGGGAAAAGAAATTATACTTATCTCTTGCTGATTTGTATGCAATTATACAGAACAATAATTGATTAGTATAATCAACTGAATTTACTTAGGTAGTACCATTCCGTTTTGTAAACACGCTTCCTAAAATTTGCATCTAGGTAGTTTACCACTACAATCTACTGCAGTAAAAGTAACATTTGTAGATATGCAATTCGAAAATTGTTACCTGCACGCGTTTAGTACTCACTAGCACAAAAATACATTATTAGTAAAACATGTTATTTAAATATGAAATAGGAGGTAATTAACTGGGCTAAGAATTTTGTAGGAACATTTGATGTGAATAGTTTCATAGAAACTATAATTAATATGTATTGAAACTGCTTTGAGTATGCTATAATTATAAAGGACTACTGACTATATTGTTATATAAGTGTTCAAATAATATTTAATTGAAAATACGAATTTTCTTCAAGTGACCTTACGTGAGTTATAAATAATATAAGTGATAAGAAGGAAAGGGAAAATAGAGAGAGAGAGAGAGAGAGAGAGCGTCGTTCGTGTTGTGATCAGAGAGTGAGTGCCGAAAGTTGTTGAATTTGTTGAGTCAACTGAAAACAGGAGCAGTCGACTTGAAATTAAAATTAAAATCAAAGGACGGGGAAGAAGAGAGAGAACAGAAGGATGTAGAGATGCTTGGATGATTCTGTTAATTTCTGTGATTTTACAGAGCGGATTTCTTAAGGCACTCTTCATTTCTGTGTGCTTCTACTTATGTTCTGTCTGACTATCTTCCTTTTCAATGTGTATCTGTAGAGCAGGAATATTATTGTCTCTGTCTCTTGGAGATTATATTTACGTAAGACCCCAACTGCTGGCAGTATACATCCTGCGGGATGTCAGTGCGTAACTAGAATGTTTTGATCAATTAAGTCAGAGAAGGAAAAATAGGGAAACGTCAGATTTGATTTTCATGCTACCTGTCTACGTTATAAAATATATTAAATGTTTATGTTATAAAAGTCGTAAAAGTAAAGAGCGTAGAATTACGTAACTTGGGTACAGGTAAATGTAATTATGGCCTACTGCTTACGCTAATAAGTGTTTAATGGAAGAGCTAGTGATGTAAATTAAATTTCGATCGTGTTTGTTAATTTGAATTTTATTAGGTAGCTAAAGGAGTAAATTGTAGTAGTTGGAGATTTAGTTGCTAAAATAGTTTTCTCAGTAAATTGCATTATCTGCGTACCTAGGCAACTATTAATCACAATCGCATTATCGTACAATGGCTGAGTGTAGCAACCTTCGTGCTACAAATTATTTTGCTGATTATACGTTTTTTACTGCACATTAGCTAAACAAGTTTTAATACGAGCTGGCATTTAATGCGCCGTCAACCATGCTCGCATCTCTCTGTGCCTTATTAACTACGTGAACTACGAAGCTAATGATGAGCTGTGCTTTTCGAAAAGTGCATATTTATATTAGGCTAATAAGACAAAGTGAATGATGGGCACAATAAATTGGCTCTTTTTTGTCGTCAGAATTTGTGGAGCTAAAATAAGATAGATGAAAGGAGTTGAGTCTAGAGAAGGGGACTGCAGTGTATCGAGATAAAGGAACTATTCATTTGTTAAGCAAAACGTTAAGCCTTTTTATGTAAGTATGCAAACCAGGGAATCTTGTGTAGAAGGGACTGTGTAGAAGGGAATGTGTCTTTGTCGTGTCTTCCTTTGCTCTAATTCTGAAGTTAATTTAATAGTAAGCGTAGTATCATAGAAAATATCAAAAAACTGCTAAAGTTGAGAAAACAGAGACATCAGGGTTTATGTTTTAGAACATGTTGCGTAATTTGATTTCAGTAGAGAAATAAGTAATTTAATAGTCATCATTTTCTTTGAAAGGTTAAAGAAGTAATTTTTTTGGGCATACACAGATTTTAGAGTGTGTATAGGTAGAATGAGAGTATACTGTAAGAGAATATAGCGCAACAATGTGAGTCTAACAAGTGTAGGGCATAGAATGTGTAGTTAATGAATGTATAGCAATGTGGTACAGGGCTTCTAGCAAGCTAAAATTTATTCAGTCACTAACTTAGCATTTATCCACTAATTTTGAACCACTTTCCGTCACGTTTCTGTGTCTCCGGTGGTTGGAGTCGTAGCTAGTTGATGCAACACTTAACTGCAACACGAAATCAAATGAAAACTGACTAGAAAGGCTGCAATGTAGAAGAGTCATTCTGTAACAATCAGAGCAGTACTCACGAAATTCGTCATTCTGCCGTAGAATAGGACAATGCATAGTCTTTATACTTATTATGTACTTACCTCGTTCTCGATGAGCATCGCTATAAACCTAACAACCGGCAAATGATATGGATAGCTACGCCTAATAATATAAAGAACCTTTTTCTCACTGATCATACACACACATTGATTGTACTTCGTAGAGTCATAGCCGTTGTACATATACACATACAATAGTTTGCTATATTGAACTGTAGAATAAATCACATCATATGGATAAGCAGTAGACGTGTAGCTAGCCTATTATTACCCCTTTCTGTGTGATAGATGCAAATGCAAAGAAATAAATGAAATACAAAGATTGAAACTGGCATCTAACGAAGGAAAATTCGAGGCTGTTTTATATTAACCTACTCTGTTTAGAAGATTTTACAATGCCTAATATATAAATGCTAATGTTTACATGCACAGACGGATGAGAAGAGACGAGAGAGAGGAGGTTTTCCTCAAATCTTGCAAGGAGGAGGAGATGTAGTGATGTACATAGTTGTTTTGTTAGAGTAGTAGATTAGGACAAAACAAGACACGAAATTCATTCTTCTTGAATGACTATTATGCTGAAAATGTATCTACATGCACATTTAGTGTGGACATAATGAAACCTGAAAGGAATCATAATGGACGCCATGATGATGATTATTATTAAGTATTACTTCGTCTATTATTATTATTAGCATGTCCATTATATATTCTCAGTGTTTCAATTTAATGTATTTATTAGGAGTTTGTGGATGAGGAAAGGGAGAAAGTTGTCATCTCAGTCGCTCCTTCTTCTACCAACTATTATTCTTTTGCAATCTCTTATCAACATAAACAAGGAAAACAAATTCAGTCCAAGACCTAAGGTTTTTCTAATGTCCAACAAAATTTGAAAATACTTTCAGGTGTCAAAAATTAACAGATGACTTACTAACAAAATCTAATGCATTGTGTAAATACTAGAATTTTTACAGTTAATTTATTCTGTTGAATTTATGAAGCGTGAAGAACATGCATTCCTACTAATAGTTAAATTTAAAACATGCTAATATTTTACTGAGTGTTAACAGACTAAAATGTAATTTAAAAATTTTTATTAAAAATGACAAAGCGCCTTTTGGCAAAGGGACAAGTGAGAAAAGAAAGGTATCTATAGATAAATTTAGCTCGTGTACTACTGAAATATTTGTCAGCCTATTTTTAGGTGTGCCCTTAATTTTGCTAAAGAAATCAATCTTGATAGGATAATAGAGTTTTAAAATTTTGACGGGAGATTGTAAGAGTGATCAGAAGATGCGATGGTAAAATTATGCGAAGTGGATTTTCCTGTATGTACTATCAAGAAAAACTAATTAGAGGAATTTTTCTTGTTTTATATTTAATCTAGGACTATGATCATGACGGCACGTAATAGGATTTGGATCGAGTGCTTGTAATCTCTGGACAATTAGTTGTTTTAGTGGAAAAACAGATGTGACTCATGTTCTTATTTTCAACAGCACAGTTATTCAAGATTAGGGAGTGTGTAGTTATGTATGTAGCTGCGTGTGTGTATAGCTCCTGAAATATGTCTTCGGGAGATGTTCGTGTCCATGTCTTAAGCTGTTCGGGAGATGTTATGCGGTTGTTTGTGGTGGCATTACATGTCGTTTACTTGCCTTGTGATGACAAGACAAGAGACTATTTTCTGCAGAGCTCTGTTCTAGTCTCGAGTAATTCAGATAGAATTAAGTTGACTGAAGATGGCTAAACAAAATAAACGGCTATGCTTATTGCTAATGATTAGACGAAAAAGGGAATGCTAGTAGAACGCTATGGAGGAATTTCGACTATGTATTTTGGACGCTAGCCCAGTAACGAATCTTGGTAGTTAGTCCAACATTCAAACAAACATTGTACGACCTAAGTCTAAGCCTCGCTACACTCTCGAACATGAATATTCGGTTAGGTGTACGTACATAGGTTTGTGCACACCGTGAGTGAGGGCATCTCTCTCTCTCTCTCTTCTCTGATGCTAGTTGATTAGATAAAACAACATCTGATTTGATGGCTTGTTTTTTTGTAGGTGTGCTATAAAAGCTGGCAAGTGAATTCCTCTGTGTTGTTTGTTGGGAAAACTATGCAGTAGATTAAAGTCAGGCTAATAGCTGTATCAGAAAAGTGCATGCACATAATGTACCTACTTACATATCAGCATAATATACATGCAGACTTATTACACTTAATTCTGAATTGAATTGCAGAGCTAAAAATTGGGAATTAAGGGAAATTTAGCATTGATTTTGTGGGTTTCGGTGAAGTGCCGTTCCTGGCTCGTGTTCTCTTATGCTAACCTGCTGCAGGAGCTACACAGAAACTCAACACGCTAATAAAAATTCACTAAACACATTTGATTGGAAGGAGAAGAGGTCCGGCTGAATAAGAAACTTGCCTTTATACCTTTTGTTCTTTCATGTTGATCCTTAGATGCAGATTTCTTTTAGCTAGGGGCTTTTAACTCATAATTTTTGCTAGTTTGCATTCTAGTATTCGCATTTCAAGCAAAATTATTGATCGAGATTTATTTTTGGAGAAACCCAAGTCTGAGGTCTCGTTGCCTTCACAATGTGGTACGCAGGGATAAAATACGAAGAAGAGAAGTGCAGGAATAAGTGCTTCATTGTCAATCAGACGAAACCACTTAAATTGAATGCAACCAAATTAAATTGCAAGAAAATTATGTCCTGTGTTATACATACATTGTACATTGCTCAAAGCTAAACTGACGAATAGTGTTGAGAGAAAAGGAGTGTCTGACTGACTGGCTTACTCTGACTACTACACAGTACTTGGTATTTACTTGTTGACTCCATTCTAAGAATTCTCTTGTAGTTTATGTCGGTGAAAACTACAGGAATCGTTAGCTGACAGGCTGATAGACAGATTGGAGGCGAAATAACTATAATACGTGCACTTCCCTATCTCTGTGATACACATACCTTATTAAATTACAATTTCGCTCTATTTAATCAATTCGTTATTCAAAACATCAATACCTAGCCCTACCTGCTACATTGTAAGTCCTGTTCAAACACCAATATTTCCTTTCTTGACATAAGGCATATTTTTGCGGATGTTATAGAACTGCGATTTTGCCAATACCTATATGATCTCACAATCAGTGGATGAAAAAAGACGTAATATCACATATCTTGTGAAATCTGCATAATTTTATAGTTCATGCAATTGTAATTTAGAAGGAGTTGATGGGAAGACTAGGGAAGTGTAACGGAGTTTATTTTATGCCAGAGAGATGAAGTACATGGAGTGAGTTGAGACAAGCATGGAGTGGCATAAGTAGGTTGAAGCAGTGCGTAATGGGACAGGATACTCTCACAATAGAATATTATGGGAATATTGGTAGAAAAAGAATTTGGAAAACGTGACAGATACTTTTCTTCCGCAGACAAATGAACATTTGTCTATTAGCTATATTTTAAAATAACTGAACAACGGCAATCTGGTTAATTTGTGTAGTATAGGGCAGAGAAAAGTGGAGTAGGGCTTTTTAGTGCACGTCTTAATCCATTCCATTCTAATTATATGATTTCTCTGGATTATTTAATTCTGAACTGTGTCTATGTGTAATCTTTTGTTAGAGTGTCTATAGGTATAATAATATGGCCAAAGGTAATAAATAAGTAGGTGCCTAGTAGGTCCTCATCATTTACTCCAAAGTCGAAATTCTATTGAATCCAATAAAAGTTGGTTGTAGGTGAGTAGTACATGGAGTTGATAGTGCCTGCATCATTTGTGCCGTGTCCTCGTCTATATGCTATAAAGATGCTACATTAGATTTTATAGAGGGAATAGATGCTCACGATTTGTATTCTTTCTTTTGGTTTGATATGCAGAGTGAGATAGACTAACTAATCGTTAGAAATAAGGCACGACTTTTCTTTGATATAGAGACTCTTTGTGTATCTTCTCTGGCAAGTAAATAGCAAGTGTACGGTTTATTACTCGTCTAACCTCTGTATGCATGGAGGTATATGCTGCAATGGTGTCTAAGCTATAAACCACTATCAGTAAAAAACATCAGCGAAGCTGTGTGGTAATGTAGGAACCTTAATCTAAGCTTCCCTATAGTCTTACACCGGCAGGTAAAGTTTTTTTTTGGATTCTAATTAAACTCTTCGCCGTTCTTCTGGGAATTTTTGGTTTGGAAAGAGATTTGCATGTGTGATAGATTGCGGTGAGCCTCAAAATGAGTTTTATTGTCGGTTAGCTAAGGGCATGCACGATGTGCTCGTTTGTGCGTACTACTTGTCATGTCATGTCAACCGTGTAACTCCTGCCAATGTCACCTAAATATTTGAAGAGGCTAAATAAATATTAAAGATATTAGATATTAGCGTGTAATTTGATTGTGGAAACAAGAGGTAGAGACAAAGTTTGAGAAAATGATTAGGAAAAAGGGCATAAATTGTTATAGCATGGTATTTTAGAGGGCAGTTTAGAGGATGGGAGGATTTAAGTAGTCTGTTTGCCGTT
>JAAAYG020001060.1:14926-32833 GCA_009936455.2 Tomocerus minor
TCAAGTGAAGAGAGCAGGTCTGTCTGCGAACGGCCTTAGGTCGGCCACGGTCTTTACGAATTTTTTCATCCCCTTGTCACTTACTTGACTCGGTTCGTTGACAAGTGGAGTCAGATACAAAAGGAATAAAATTTGTGGCTTGGGCTGCTCTAGCTCCCTCAGCTTGAGCTTTTTGTTCATACTAAAGGACATGTTTACTTCTCCGACCAAGTCAAAATCAAATCTGACGCTTTGTTCAGCAATCCGTTCTGTTTGCTCATAGTCAAAGTAGGCATTGGACAGCTACATTCAATTTCAGCTAATTTCATACACAAATGTCTATGAAGGACTGCTCTGTATACACAAACAAGAGAATGGAGAGTAGATGGACGGAGAGCCAGGTTGTGCAAAGGACAGGTGGTCAATTCAGATATTTCTTATTGCCAGATTTCCTTCAACTTATGTTGATGATGGGTTGAAAAGGTTTTTGCTCAAATCAACCTGCTCTTTCACATATGGCATTTTCTTACGTAGAACTTGCGTATTTACAGTAGGATGTGTGGAGGTAGAAACTAATGTAGAGATATTGAGTGTAAGTAATAATAAATGAAAGGGAGAGGTTCGTCCAACCAAACGGAACATATGCATCAAACTGCAAGGCAACACATTTCAAGGATATTGTGAAAACAAACGGATTCCTACGTTCGTTCTGACGTTCTGTTCTAGTTTACTCACGTTATCATATCAAATCAGCCTAATCACGTATATTTAAAACATTCTACAGTTATTTCCTAGCCTCCATGTTGTTTTATGTCACAAACCAAGTTTTTATGAAGGAAAACTTATACTTCTTACATTTCTCGTTCCATAAGAGAGTCTCAAGTCATTCTAGAACTAAAATAGATGGCTATTGAAAATCACGACAGTTTGTGAACGTGTCTCAGCCTTTTTTATGCAAATGAGACGAGTGTATAAATAACCACGAAGCGACAAGCCGGTGTGGCTTTGTTCTTGTCCCAAACCATTATCTAAAAAGTGATTTGGACCGTATGAAAGCCGGGGCACGGTTTCATCTTATTCCTTCTGAGCTAAACCATACTGTGTTTAGATTTCAGTGCAATGCCTACACTTCTTGATTTAATGCAGATACTAATAACATGCATAGTTTTAACAAGAAACAAGTTTAAAGCATATAAAAACACAGTTGGCCCTTTTTGAAGGAGCAGATTTGTTTATGTGGTTAAGGCTTTACTTTACATATAGGTAGCTGTATTAGTGTTGACGAGCTTTAGTTGCAGCCGTCAGGCCAGTTAATGTCATTTTATATGCTTATTTACAGAGTTTACTTCAACTGGGAGCAAGTGACTGAATCGCGCTAGTAGACGATATATATTTCCTATGATGTCAGGAATGAAGTTTGAGATAACTGAAGCTAAGTCGAGTCCAGCAAAAAATTAAAAAGCATTTAAAGCGAGTCATGTTCTCTGCTCTCTATTATAATAGCTAGTAAATGTTGGATGTAAAAGAGAGCTGTATGGAAGGAAGAGTCTTAACAGAGCAGATAGAGAACACGGAAAATCCCTTTGTAGTCATTCTTGTTTATATTATGCTTGATGGTAATAAATGCTCTTAATAGCTCTGCCTTTTTGCTACTTTTCTCCTCTACACATAAAGAAAACGGATTGTAAAAATTCAGTTGATGAGATGAGATCAGATGCTTAAGTCAGGGGATGAGACATGAACGCCAACAAAGCGTGTGCTCTCTTCAGTATATCTAAAATCCTAAAGAAAATCAAATAATATAGCATCTAATGGACTCAGACTGATATAGAACCTTTTTTTAGCTAAGCATTTTATTCATTGCTTTTGTTATACTATTTGTACTTTATAGCATGCTGTAAAAAGAGAGGAAAGCACAATGCTCCACAGACAACACAATTTGTTGGCTATTGTAGTAGAATCTTGTGCTCTTCTCGTAAACATATTTTAATTATTATATGAGGAAAATGCACGAAGACAGGACACGGCGCAGAAAGCGAGAGTACCTATTATGCATGTTATCTAAATAACAAAAGAAATGTTTCAAACATAAATAAGTTGGTCCCTCGGATTTAAGACAGAATGCTACAGCATAGCTCTTAGGACTTTCCTTCACATATAATTGGAAGCAACGTTGTAATTGTTAAGGAGGATGTGTCCTTACACGAAATATCCCCAAAGAAAACGGTAGAAAGCAAAGGAGGCACTTATTCACGAACATTTCTATATACTTGTCCGGGTAATTAAAGGGAGTATTTACGACTCTCTAAAATCTGTAATTTAGTCGAACCCTTAGCTGAGGGTAAAAGCCATAAAAATTCGCTCCGACTTCTGAACTTCCTTTGAATAAATAAAAATCTGTTCCTTGATATCTTTATCTTTCATCTACGCTTGTTTCTCAAACATAAAACAACATTCAGGAATAATTGGAACATTCCAACGGTTATTATTTCAGAAATAATTAGAACTTTACTACAAGTACAGTTACCTGCAATGCAATGAGTGCAAGTTTCCAGATAATGTTCAAAGCATTCCATTTTTTGAAACTCATTTAATGTAATTAAAATTCATACATTTATCCTACTTGTGCCAATAGAGCTATCGTAATATTTTATTTCTATCTGTTTGGATTTTTGAAATATGATAAGTACTTGTACCCAGATTATTTTTATGAGGTGAGATTGAGTTTAAAAAAGTAAAAGCACACTATTTAACAATGTTTCAACAATGTTTCAATCCGATAACATACTCTCCTCTATCACACTTAAAATTTTGGGCGCTTTTAATTTTCAGTTAACTTCCAAACTCTGTAAGAAAACAGAGTTCAAGAAAGGAAAGAAAATGAAAAACTAGTTTCGCTTCAAGATAAGACAATAAAGATTTAAGAATGCATGCAATGTACGATATCTTAAAATAGAAGCAAAAGTCAGCACCCGTCCTTCTGTTTCTCACACAGTGCACTCATGTAATAAACACTAATAAGTAGTCCACAGCATTCATAAAATATATTTCATATCTAGCAAACAATCGGGACTTTGTGTTTATTCTTAGAGAGCTACTCTCTTTTATCTCAGGAATTCCACGCTCTTTTTATCAGTTCCTTATCAAAAATTTACAACCTTCCATTTACATCGCATTTTCACATGCAATCATCTCATATTTACTTGGCTGATAAAAGTATGAGTCTCAAGAATTATTTTTAAACTCTTTTCCTCCACATTAGGCTCCATATCACATTGTTACACTTTTGGAGGATGCCACTAACAAGACAAGAAAATCTCCCTTGCCTTATGTCAATGTAAATATAGAATACACAGAGGTAAATAGGACTTTTTTAAAACATGCATGCATAATAAACATGGCCAGGAGATTGGAATTCTAGATTTACATGTCTTCTCGGCTGGACTCTTCACTTTCAAAGCTGAAAACTAAATTTAATTTGATACTCTTTGTGAATGCTCATGGAAATAGTACTCACACAGAAGTATATTCAGAATATGTACGTTTAAATTATAAGATAATATGAGTAAACAAGTATAAACGTTTTATGTTTCTCTCCTTCTTTGCATGGCACAATTTAAACCACGTTATTGTTAAAGTACATTACATATGCTTGTACCCATTAGAAACTAGAAAGGATTCCACTTTCCACTCCATAAGTGTATGCTATAATATTCGGTACACATCTGTAGTCCAAAAATAACAACTAACAATAGAATGAAATGTAATTCTTACAAAATCATAGCATAAAGCGACTCATCATTATCAACTTTAAAAGGTACATGCGTACTGTTGATGAAAGAATTAATGTACAAGAGTCTCTTCTAATAGCACAACAATCCCTATGAAAATATAACAGTCGTTCATTGTTGTACTAGAAACTTTTAGTTTACAACTAATTCACTGTAAATCCCGTCTATGACTTTCCATTCAAATCTGACTCGGAATAGACTATCACCCATAAAATTCTATAAAAAAACTATACAGGTAGACAAAATAGACCATCATCGGTTTGCTACATATGTGAATGGTTTGTAAAAAAACTGAATCCCAAGGAGCAGTTGTATGTACAATTCTTTGAGTAAAAGTAGTGGAGGAACGTCGATGCAATGCAAGCAATCTAATGACTATACAATGTGAATAATATGATATGCAGCAAACAATGTGAGCCACCTGTTCCATTTCGTGTCTATATCGAGCGCTTTTATTTATCTGTCCATCATTCCGTCATTGTTTTCCTACGCTGCACTAAACATAGCTCAGGTTACATCAAAACATAATCAAATTCCGCTTTTTCTTCTACAGTCATTCTGAATACAAATACCTATAATGCAATAACCCCTACCACATAAGCTTGTACATATTATGTACAATACCATAATATTACGCTCTTATAGTAGTAACCGAAACAACTTCGATGAACCTACCATTACAATATTGCTTATATTTCAATGGATAGTACTTTTTAGAATTAGGTAGCTAACCTAAACCTTAATAAGAATATAAAGCTACCGTAATATTGTTCGATATAAATGTGTATAAGTTATGTAGGTACCTTAAAGAAAACGATATTTTCCAATATTTATATCTACGACCCGATGCCCTGCACAATTGCATTCTTGTAACACCTGAGCTTTTTGTTAGGGATGTAGCCCCCATTTAAAAAGTGCTCGGTTACCCCTGTAAGGGTATTTAACGGGCATATAGCATGCCATTTCGGCAGGTAATGTTACAGGTTCATACGGATTTGTAAGGATACTCTCAGTAGTTAATGGATTTTCGTGTAATGTACTTAGCTGTCCTTGGCCTGGCCTTAAGACTTGCACCTGGGTCTCCTTCAATCGATTTTAAATTAAAAGCATTTTGCTTTTTGCTTGGGAGACATACTAATTTGGCTTTATGGTTAAACTATGGGATTTTAATGAATTGAAATGATATGGAAATGGAAGCGATAGGAATAAACGCTTAGTGCCACAGATGGAAGAAAGCTAAAGTCCTCTTTTATCTGTATGACAAGTTAGATTGCTTATTGGGATGAGACGGGAGAGACCCGACAAAAGCGTAGGCAGACGCCAGGCCAAATCCACGCCGCAAGTCCTGAATTCATTTATTCTATTGTGAGTTTGTGAGGCGAGAGAGAGAGAGGAAAGTGCCTATCATGTTAAACAAGGGTGAAAATTGAGGATGTGGGATGTTCTCTGATTTGATATACTTACTCTTACCTAACTCCACAGAAATAAATGCTTTTAATCTTAAGTTTTTCCTAAATTAGACCAAGGCTCATATTTATAGTCTTATTAGTTACCAGATTGATCTCTAGAAATATGTCTCGTTTGCCTTTGTATTCTCTATCAGAAAGGATGAAATGCTACTAAACAGGAAGATAAATGACTTAACTTTTCTAACTATAGCTACTTACACCAACGTAAATAGATTATCGTAATTAAGGACCTCATTTTCTACTTCCCGTATCTTTTACTCTCCTTTTTTCCGCTCTTTTCTCTTTTAAACCTTTGTCTTCCTAATAGACTATTTCCATTTCACTATCATAGAAGATTAATTTCTCCTGAAGCTACTTATTTATTACAGTTAGCTGCATACTACATATATTCCATTTCAAAATAATTCAGGATTCCACTGTCGTATCTAATCGCAAATTTTAATGAACTAGAATTACATGGGACCTATAAAGATTACTCAACGTCAACGAGAAATGGTGAACCTTTTTAGCAGTAACAAGTACATAGCCATGTCGTCGGTAAAACGTTAAAATTAACTGCTGATATTGCTTTTCCATGTCTATCTGCATCAAGTTACCAGTATAAATTCGGTATATTAATTCTAATTCCGAACGGAACTATCCTGTCTACTAAATCCAAACTAGCATAAATCCATTAGAACAGTTAAATCTTGATTTGCACATACATTAATGACCAGGTGTGCGCTTATTTTATTCTAAAGGATTTACCGCTAACTGAGGGTTACCAGCTTCAAAACTACAGTAATAATATTGACTATTAATAAATGGATAACACCTCGTTTGATGTCTTTTTAGCCTGTGGGGAACCAAGGGGAGAAATTAATGCAACAGTTGTGTTGGTTGTGTATTCACAAGACATAATTGAAAAATATTATCAGTCAAACTAAGCTGTGTCTTCTCTGCAGGTAGCTCAGGAAGGCTAACTGACTGATTGACAAACTCAGCAAGCCAAATAAAGATAAGTTCCATAGAAAGTAGTATTGCCATTAGAAATATCCCCTCTAAATAAAGCCTGGTTGTTTTTGTCGTGATTGTACCATTTGTGTCTTGTGTACTTCGAACAGACTAACAGAGTAAGGTAGCCTACTTTATTTTCCACATATAGATACAATCCTATAAAATATGAAAGGATGACATGCTGCTAAAAATAATAATGTCATTAATGGTTTCAGAAAGCATTAGCACGATTACCAAAGCAAACACTGATTAAGTCAGACATAGTGAAGCAGTGCGATTGAATGTTGCTCCAAATCAATGTAACTGCTTTGTTGCCCATTGCTTTCCTACTTAATATTAGGGTCTCGACTCTTGGCCATATATTATAATGTCTTGAAACTCTGTACATAAAATAAGATCTTGTCTCTGATTGTTAGTCGAATTGAAGGAAGAGTTGATTCGTTAAGAAAAAGAGCCTGGAGGGGAAATGGTCAGAGAATCAACTTCATCATCTCGTCTCCTCATCCCTATATGCATAGCCTATACGTAGCTAATATCAAAGTTGCAGAGTTGAGAATAGCTTAAAAATGTAAGATGATGTCTGTATTGGCATTACAGCCTTACGCATACATACATCAATACAATCTAAAATAATATAGTTAAAGGGGAACACGAGGTGTACATTATACTAATGGCATAGCCATTGCATTGGTTCATTTACATCTATTGTAACAAACAAGCAACCCACTCTAACAGAAATAATATAATAGCATTCTATTCTAACGATGCAAAATGAAATGTAGCCTGTACCTAATAATAATAACTGCACCTATCTATATAGGTACCTACTTTAGTTATAACATTAAAATATACCTCTATACTTATATACACAATCTAAGGAAAGATTTACACTTATAGATAAAAGATGCTGTTTGTCAGTAATGGATAGTAAAAAAGGAGTTGGTTGCTATGTTTTGTAGTAATGAATATCCATAACTAACTAACAAAGTTAGAATTTGTACTGTGATGAGCTACATTATTGCATGTAAGGTATATTGGTTTGAATATACATGGAGGATTCTATTGGGAGGATGCATTATGCATTAGGAGATGTTTGGACTTAGTGCCCGTCGGTTGATGAAGGTAGGCAGACACAATGCAATGGTGCAATACAGGAAAAGAGGCAGTGCGCCTTGAGTTGGCTTGAGGACAGGACAGGTTCTCTCTTGTGCCGTCGGATAAATTAAACCCTTTTAGTCCATCATCCATGAACTATAGGTGAAACTACCTGTGATGTGATAATACAGGACAGCTAATATTTCTTTCCTTTCCAAAGAACAAGACGAGCGAGCGTACGAAGTACGAACGAACTGCATAAGCTTATTATATTGCTTTATGGTACTCGAGAGCAAGTTGTATTGTTAGGAAGGGTCCTCCTAGATTTCCTAAGAAATTATTAGGTAGGTGGTTGTTAGACCTAAGTCCATCTTTATGGCTCTTGTATAAGTGGCTATGTGGAAGAAGGGAAGGGCCCTCAGGCACTACATACACTCACTGATTGTAGAGCGCGGAGAGTGAGTCCAACGAAGCCCCCGTGTTCAATTATACAGAAATTGACTTTCAAAATGAGATTTTTTTTTGTTTTGTTGTGACCTGACCTTAAGGAAGCTCTAAGTTATGTTATGTGAGGTCTTGTTTCATGTCTCTCATACATTTCTCAAACTCTGTTAATTCACTACTAGAGTAGTGAGCTACACTGTCATAAATGTAGCCTATGCATTTCAGCATAATAATAATAATAACTACCTTATACCTACCTACTACAGATTCCGAATTATTTTCTTCCTTTCCAATCATAGAAATTTTTTCAACATCCCTTGCCATATGACTGCCGACAATAAATGCATTTTGGAATTGCATGAAAATCATTCCATGAATATCAATGCTACGGATTTGCATTTATATTACAAAGCTCTTCGCTACACTACTACTACGTGATGTAAAAACAGTTAAGCCTCTAGCCAAAAATCTAAATTACCACAGAATAGTATGCGCTTAGCTTGCAAGTAAATATAGACGAAGAGAATGTAGAAAAGTATCTCAGGTGAGGTGATAGATATCATGAGTCAGCTTAAAGGAACTCAAGTCAAGAGGGATTTACGGTAAAATTCTCGTTATATTTTCGCCGGAGGAAACTCTTTCAAGCTCTTAATGCATACAAAGATGATGCACTCAGTGACTTGTGCTTACCTACTGCTCGCCTCTCTCCTCTGCATCCTACTGTCATGTCAGACTCTCTCATTTTCAGAGAGCAGACGTGAATTTATTGTAATAAGGTCTAGAAGTCTCAATTTGAATGCTTAATCCAATCATGACTTGGACATTTCCAAAGTTTACATTTCTATAATGTAAAAATCCAAGTAGGTACCCTTTCCTATAATATCATCCCCAACAATATATTCTTTATCTCAGCTTGCGCAGCTTTATTTACTTTAGCCCTGAAATAACTTTGCTCAGCACTTGATTCCGGTTGTGATTTAAGTGGACTGCACACACACACACATCGCACATGGTATGCTAGTTGCCATCTTTTCCCAATTGGAATTCAAAGCTTCAACTAGTAAATAAATACAAGGCTCGTAAAATAAATAAGCCAAAGCATCGCTTACAAATAAATAGAATTTCGAGAGACTTAGAAAGAGTAAATACCTTGGATTTAGCTTACTCACTTAAGATTTAACAAATAGTTTTGATTTTTCTTTGCTTTTACTGTTTTACCAAGAGATAACTCTTAGATTACAATCGTATTCGACTTACTAAACTGTTTATATAGTGAACATACTTTGTTGTATGTTAGATTCATGATATGGTAAACATATGGTCCCTTAAATTGATAACAATGGTGTACCTAGTGTTAAGGCAGCTCTTTTTCTATTTGAACCTGTACAATAGGGACACACAACTGTGCAGTGCTATGAAATTAGTGGATAAGAAGGGCGAGTGGCTGCCTTAAAGTCCACATCGTCACCACAAGAGAAGACCACAGAGGAAAACGTCCTTGTAGCTTTACATACCTCACTTCACTCACTCACTTGTCTCTTAAATATTCCAAAATTCCCCCTATGCACTTTTCTCTGTTCTGGAGCTTATCTCTCGATAATCCTCTTCTCTACTGTCCCGTCTTCAACGACCGTGACATATGAATCTTCTTTTGCCTTCCACTCTCTTTCGGAACTCCTAAAGGCTTTCCTAAATAAATACCTACACACTAAATAGTCGCAGAGCGCATGAAATTCAATTGAGAATGGATTAGATTGTTTAGATGAAAGGTTGTGGCCGATGCAACGTGACATTAGTGCCCCTTCATCGTCCCTACCCTTACTCCTTTGACATAGCATCCATCAATGACATGGACAGGTACCTGCCCTTACATCGACTAAATAACCATGCACATACACAGAGCATAGCATTACAAAATTAAGTCGAAACAGTCTGAAAAGGTTTATACGCCCAATTCGGATGTCTAATTGTTAATAAGAATGTATTTACTCTGCTGGATGTACATGAATTGCATATAATATTAGTGCACGACATGAAAATATGTTTGTGTCACTGCCTTTTTGTTTTGTTTACTTGACTCGCTCTACCACTACGTTAGTTTATCACTGGAAATTCCAATGTACTTTACCTTTTCCTTTCTACATCACAATTTATGTTACTTTATGCATGAAAATGAAAAACAAGCGTCGCTACTTGACTAGGCACAAAACAACGATAACTAATATCTGTAAATTGAAAAGAGTTGCATATTACAGTAAAGTTGTATGCTTGTATACTAGTTAACCCTTACAGTCTTTTCACCTTTCTACCTCCCTTCATATTCCTGTAAACTTGTAAAGCTTTTATTTCTCTAGCCGTTGCTTTTTGGATTGCATTAGAAATATTGCGTTTCGGGTTTACGTGTAAAATGAGTTGGATTCTTAGCTTTTAAGATGAGAATGGAGATAGGGTCGTTTAGAATAAGGCTCGTTGAGCAAATGAGAGGATGCTTTCATTTTACACACACATAGATTATATAGAGAAAGGTATGAGTAGTTAATGCTATCTGTTCATACCTATACATACACATGGCTATCTCTATTTAGGCATTTAGCTAACGATAGTTACTGACAAAGAGTGCGTGTGTGTTTTCTCTGTTGCATGCCCGTCTCTTCACCTGAAATGAATTTAAAATAACATTCATGGGTACTTGAGTCAAGTCATTCCACTCTCGGACTATCAAAATACACGATAGCTACGCCACACAAACAACAGAGGCACCACTCCTTTCAAAGAGTTAGCCTTTTACTCAAGACTCGAGTCAAAAGTCACACACAACTCACATCCACACTCACAGTCTACACTGCCTTATAAAATCCTCGTGATAAGTCTAGGAAAGTAAAAAAAAAACTAAATGATTTCTCTTATACTAGAAATAAGATGAATGCATTATATGGTTTGGACAAACCGTTGTAAAAAGATAGAGCCTACCTAAGTAAATACTTCAACGTAGAGCTAACAATTCAGAATAAAAAGCCACACCACATATATACACAGTAGAGCAGCACTTACAGCCATTCATGTTCAGGGAAGATGCTCTGCTTGCTTATTACAATAGTTTGTAAGTGTGTGTAAGAGTGGCATGAATATTCTGTAGGCAAATACAATCTCCAGCTCCTACAAAATCCAAAAGACATGACACTTGAGATGAGAATCCAGTAGACTTATTACTCGCACTCTCTCTATGATTTTATTGTTATTATTATTTCTAGTGGGCAAAGGGTGAGGCTCTCTTCTTCCTACATCTTCTCTGAGATCAAATGGTGTTGTCTAAACGGCTCATCTCTAAATGTTCCCGAAATTTAACTGCCTACCTACGGTTCTGACAGTAATTTCAATTTCCATCTCAAGACTCATCCACTGTTTTTACTCCCTTAGACAAACACACGAGTAATATATAATAATGGCACTGCAAAGAAGCCCCAGGTACCTTTCTCAGGTCAACATCAGATAACAAGTTAACACGGAGCTGCCCTTTAACTATTTGCGTCACTATTTTTTCAGTGATGCCATTTAACTATGCGTCTTTAATACTTGCCTCTTAGTAAATAGAATACGAATACGAACAAGCTACATGTCTTCCCAGTAAAAATGTATCTGATGTAAATAAAAAGAGGAAAAGGTATGAAACTAAAGAAAACAGTAGGAGAATTCAAGTGTCACTCGTCTGTAAATTCCTGTGTAATTTTTCCTGTTGAAATCCAAACTAGTAACAAATGAAAACGAGTACAGGCATTATCAAATGTACATATTATGGGATGAGATGACGACAAAGATAGTCACTTGCTGCTTTGTCTACTGAGACAGTAGTGTAGTAGTGATTTTTTCTGGAGAAGTCAACTCCCCTTGCCCAAAAGTCAAAGTCAAGTGTACAATGGCATCTTATCAGAAATCTGAGTGACTGATCACTAGGAACGCGTAGCGCCTTCAAACTAAAAAAATACTCTTACAAGGATACTAAAAAGAGCATCCTAATGTCATCTCTCCGCTTTTAGCTCTTAGCTATCTTTAGTATATCTACACACAAATAACAATATATATAAGTATATACAAATGTTATATAACTATCACTACTGTTATTATGTATATCTAAGCTAGTTAGTATATCGAGATTTGAAAATAAATATGTGTTGGCTATCAGCATCTGAGAATCTATCCATCTCCTTCCCCTATCATCTCTGTTGACTTGATCGTGAGTGAGTAGTAGGAGCTGCCATTAGATAATATCACATCACATTAGTTCCCGTAAAATATCTACGGCTGTTTGAAGTGGCAAGGAAGGTGAGTTGGCTATGAGCATGAGCTTAAAGTTAAGCTAAAGCTAATCCAATGCTAACGAAGATCAAGTTCTATAGATACTGGGATGTCATAAGAAACTTAGATAAGATGCACACACTCACAGAGGAGCTAGCACTTATTATATTGAATTTGTGGTTGTGTTGTGGTTGTGCCCGTCTAGCTTGGCAGGTTTTTTCATCGGATCGACCAGTCGCCATCCATGCACGGCAGTGGCATTGGCAGCCAACAAACCAACATCTCTTCTGCATTAAGTGCATTCAGAGATTCCTTTTTCCTCTACACCATTCATTCTCATGTTTTGCTAGATTCGATTCAGAGAGTTAGCATTAGTAGAAGTCTGTCTCTAGCCAGCCTCACTCACTTTTCTTTCCACATTCAACTTTGGAACGTGGTTCTGCTGCTGAGAAACAGTAGTAAACTTCTATAAAGCAATAATAACCACCACCAGTGTGTCTACTTTTTAATAGCCAGAAGAAGAAGACTAAGTTGTGCATCCACTTTCGCCTCATCTCTTTTTATTGCATTCAGGATTACATAGTGATGAATAGTATGTGTCTGCTCTCTGCACTTTTAAAGATTCCAACTTTTGCAGCATTCAATCCTATTTTTCCTTTTAGATTGACTTAGAGAGACAGAGAGAGAGTCTGCTGACTATTTACAGCTTTTTTCAATGCTAGAGCAAGAAATAAATAAATGCGGGTACTAGAGAGAAGAGGATCGAAGGAAGGCTCAAATAACTAGCACTACTATCTACTACTGGACTGGACAGATCCGGATTTGAGTAGTGGATTAGAGGGATGAAATAAAATTGAAGATGAAAGGAACAAAGAATGAGTTGAACATTCTGTTGGTGATGGTGCCATGTTAAAAGGATTTGATGATAGAGGCACGCAATGGAGGAGGCACGACTGCATGTTGTCGGCCCGAACCAACATTCCCTCCGGCTCACATTCTCTGCTTCATTAGAGCCACGATTTTTTACATCAAACTTTATATCTTACTATTAGATAGAGAAAAAGGATCCAAAAGTCCACTCTGGTCCAGTCCCAGCAGAAAAATATGTGAATCTCTATAAGACAACTTTCTACAGCCACTTCGTATAGAATTTTATGCACGTAGCTACAAAGTTGCATATCTTTGAGAAGAAAGACCTGTCCTATTATATCTACGATCCAAAGGCCAAGAAACACTAGTACGTAGAAGAAGACTATAGAGAGATACTATATGTGCACATTTTATGCTATAAATTAACCGTCCTATCTTTTATTTCACCCATATAAATATAGAGAATGCTATAATAGATACTTGCGCCCGTCCTCAAGACCCTTTTCTTATTATCCATTCATATTTTCTCATTTTTCCATTGTATCCGTGTTTAGTTCAACTTTTAAAGTACGTATCCTCCTTTGTAATGTCAGATCTCTACTTGTATTCATCTTTTTATGATAAAATATATAAGAATGCCATTTATTATCACACGACCATCCTCCTCATTTTACGCCTTAGTTTTACCTTCCCACAAGGAATTTTCAAGTGAAAACCTTAAATTTCTACCTCGACTCAAAACGATTTGCCTATCGTCAACTAAATTACAAAGCGGTTGCTCCACTGACATGACTTGTCTTAGCTTAGGATAAGCTTCAACTTATTTTACTCCCTTTAATACCTACCTATCGCCATAAGCTAATTGCATAGCTAGATCGAGAAAACATCTCTCTGCCTAAATTCATCTTGGGATTTACATTTTTCCAGTCTTACCATCTCTGACACACAACACACTCATAAAATGCAATTGTAAAAATCCTTGTAGACATATGCAGAATTTTTATTTTCCTATCTAATGATTCCTCGGAGCGATAAATCCGGTCTCATCCATCCATGCAACATACAAATATCTTACACAATAGTAATTTATTTAAAACGTTACAACTAAAAACATGTCTGATTCTGCTCTGTACAACCAAAGTCAAGTATAATATCACACAGTACAATGGCATTTTCTATCCTATCGTAAAGACGTTAATAAATATGATGCTCTAAACTTTGCACATAGCATATTGATTCTCATTGCTGGAGATATTAGTCTACAGCAGTTTACAAGCTAAAGTGCAGTCTATGGCTCTAAGCTATAGAATTATAAGAAAGAAATGCGCACAGAGCATTTATCATCTTGTAGAAATTCTTTAGTGATGGGCTCATATTAGATCCTAATCTGTGAGAAATGGCCACGTCCTTTTTATAATGCTTTTCTATCCACTAATCTACAAGTACATGTACAGAGCTGATATTTTGGTACTTAGCTTTTGCTTGAATGTAGTTCTGTGGTGTAATTCGGCTTTTTAACATGTTATGTAAGAGGGAGAAGAAGCACGGACTCTATTCTAAACAATAGTTTCAGTCGCCTTTATAAGCTGAAGAAGACCTGTCTAGCCCGGCTTCTAATTTAAATACAAGGCAATCTTTAATCTAAGAGCTCCGTGTATCTATCTATAAAGTATATCTGTATGTATGTAAGCAAGTCGCCGAAAAATAACAACTGATGAGTTTTGTACGTGTCTGATTGTTACTAGTCTGAGGAGAGTGTAAAATGAAAACGAAAGGAAATAAAAGAAGGTGCCATTGTAGGTTGTGATTGTATTATGACTATTGTTGTAGAAAATTGCGTCTTAGTGGAATCTTGTAAACGGAGATATTAGACAGAGGCTGCTGTAGACACTAAAATCCAATATTTTCTCAAAGATGTGTAAAAATTTAACGACTTTTCTTCCAACCCTAGTCTTGTAGTGTCGAGCAAGAGCAAGTCATGGCAATAAGTCAACTTGTTCAACATTTACACACACTCAAAGTCAATGTTAAACTATGCATGCTCCATGCTTCAGTCAAGTCCAGCCAGATCAAGTCTTGCATTTAAAAAAATTTAGCTTCTTCGTATTGAAAATAACTTGACAAGAAAAAATCTTTGCTACTTACACGTATTGAATTTTTACATCCCATCCAAAGATCCCTCATCTTGTATCTCATGTTGTAAATAAAGGTGCAGCGTACGTAGAATATAAAATCAGTCTCTCTCTTCTAATAGCTAGCCTTCTGTTACTAACTTTTATTATCTTACACTGAGCTCAGGTGAAGCCAGAACGAGAGAAAACCAATCTCCGTGTCTAAATTGACTTTTACAATCCAAGTCCACACAGCCGAACCAATCCACTCGATTATTTGTCTTTGTACTCCGTCAAGTCTTTCCACTTTGCCTTCAGCGAGTACAAAGACTTCGTTTATTAGTATGCATGCAGTAGTTGGAAGAAAGTTACACAATAAAATTTACAACTATCAAATAGAAGATGTTATGCTAATCCACAGATTTGTCTTAGCCATAGAAGAAATTGTCATTTCTAAACTTAACTCTTCTGCAACTACGAATCTTATGATATCAGCAGGTGAACGCCAACATGCAGTGTTGCATATTATTTCTACAACTATTAACCACTTCAAGCTAGACCAAGTTAAGTGCATCCATTTACATACACAACATTATCAGGAGCTAGAAATTCCTCTAAAGACAATTACATACGACCACCAGTCGATGGATACCCGTAGAGACTTTACATTTATGTTTCACAGATTGCTAAACCAATTTAAAATTATTACTTATTTATTTTGTTCCGCCTTTGATTCCATTTTATCTAAATTGATTTCATTACTACAGGAATTAGTCAATCCAAGCGAAAATCATTTAAACTTTACTAATTCTCTGTGACTAGCAACTCTGTCTTAGAGTAGGTACTCAAGAACAAGAATAGCAAATCTTTGTCAGTTCTATCTCTCAACTAATCATATTTTTTAGTAAAACTAATAATGCAAAAAAAATCTATTATTTTACTTATTTCGAAGAATAAACCTTAATGATGAATAAAAAATAGTTAACGTGAACGTTGACACATAACCATACTTTTGTGACATTTGGCTAATGTTTCATGGAGTACGTACAGATGATCTTAATACTAATTTTAGAAAATTCTGTTTAAAAGAGCGGCAGATAGCTAATGTTCAGTAAAAGTATTCTTGGCTCCAAGTTTTTATCCTTTAGAGCCCATTGGGTATCCCGAGAGCAAACAATCGAGAGAAAATCACTTCTTGTGCCTATTAGCACTTGGCGTTAAGAAATGATGACTTTGAGTTTCTCTTTGGCACAAAAAGGTGTTTATTACTTGCCTTTTCGACTAACAGACAAGTTTCACGTGTAATCTTTGTTTAGAGCACTCTAAAAGTGTATTTTTTTCTCCGTCGACACCACCAAATAGACATTTCGCTCATAAAAAATGATAAAGTCATCTATATATTATGAGGTTGCATCAAGGTTGAGACTCCTCGGCCTGTTTGCTCAGTGGGTATTCTGTAGATACTAAGCATCTATTATTGCATAGTGGTCGTCCCTGATTTTAACAATCTATTTCTCCCAAGATTTTATCTGATCTTCAGAGTGATCGATAATGAGTAATGATGAAGGTGGTTTGTGTATCCACACTTATATGTAGCAGAGTTAACAATCAAGACTAGGAGTTTCTCCGAAGGAGAACTGAACTGACATGTCGGCAAACTACTAGACAACAAAAAGTACACACTGCTGACGCCTACTCTCACTAAAACTAAGTTAGTAATGTTGAATTTAGGTATGTAGCTATTTCTACGGGCGGACTCAACAACTTTTACAATAGATCCGAGTTAAGCATCTGTGTCTTGATGGAATCCAAGGAATTCACCTAAAAGATCCTAATTAACTAACATTAATGAAGTGCTTTCATAGGATCATTTATCCAATTCAAAGCTACCCATTGCTATTCGAATGCGTACTTAAATAAACTATTTAGGTTACACAAGGTCCTATATGCATCAGAATGTGAGCTATGCAGTTCTAATGAAACGAGTTTGTTTTTTAATGTTCTAAAACTGATGATGAGCAAGTTGAATCCAGTCAGCTCACTGATGGAATTCACTGGAAACTTCATCAGATTGTTAAGTAACAATAATAAGGCTACTCATAAGATGTAAAGGGTAACTTAAAGTAGAGATTCAAGATTTTATGTTCCTAAAGGGAAATATTATAGAGCTGAGGTGGGGCATTGTTTTAGAGTTACCTACATGAAGTGCCTAAAAGCAATAATATGACAAGGGCCCACATCTGTAATGGTAAAAAGAATACGATAACCGATGATATTAATGTAATTGCTCACTAAGAGCAAGTAAAGAGTGCACAGGGTAGCTCTGTGGAATGAAAACGTCTTCCCTTTCATGAACAACACAAAAAATATGTAGCAAAGGTATTTATTGACCTTAAAGATTAACACCATTACCACCAAGCAACTATTACCACCAGTCTAGCCGATTGTGTTAAAGTCTATGTAGGCCCTTCCTTTCTCATTATCTGACATGTTACATAACCAACAAGCCTGAAGAGAGAAAACTCTGACGAATTTTCTCCGTACCTACACTAACCATGTAATTAAAGCTAGGAAAAGGATGGGTGGCTAAACTTTTCGCCCTTACTAACCATATTATTACAATTATTGCCTCTATTCCGTCAATATCCAACTGGAAATAAGTCTATTTGAGGCTAATAGTAACATCTGAGTAGCTCTAAACCTTGAAAAAAGAAGAACATTTTTATCGTTTATCTTCTAAGTGGAAATAGACATTTGGTTGGTTTATTAAGAAATATCGGTTAGAAATCCAATATATGACAGCGTATAGCCAATAAAACATTTCCTCTTAGCTTATTACTTCATGTAATTCCCTATACT
>JAAAYG020001071.1:8710-32820 GCA_009936455.2 Tomocerus minor
TCGCTCCAATCGATAAATGCGAGATCCTCAGGGTCGCCAACTCGAGTCATTCTTACTTAGCGTAAATTTATGTTGTAGTGCTTAGAAATAGTAATGGGTATGCCTTGCCCTTCTGTCTGCATGAATGATATGAGCTTTGTGGAGAGTGTGGTTAGAGAGCTAGAAATCATGTATGCGTCATAATGTGGGTGTGGGTAGCGCGCGGCGGGGGCGCCGAAGAGCGGTGCCGAGTTCGCGTGGAGTGAGGATGAATGCGAATGATGAGAGCGAAATGCACGAGGCGCAAACTAACGGTAGTTCTTATTTGATTCTACAATAACTGAAATTCTACGCTGGATCTACTTTGAGACGTTTAATTCCCCTTATTTCAAACTACAGCAATCAACTTATCGGCCACTAGAAGACTACAACAAACTACTTTAGGCAAGTACTCTCTTACATTGGTTTAAGTGTAATTGATGAGCCTTTAAATTAGATTTAAATAAAGTCTTAAACTTTCGTCTGCTCTAAAAACTAACAATAAGCTAGAACTAGAACACTAGAACTGAGTGCGACTACTCACTACGTAAGTACTACTAGGTAGGTAATAAGTATCTGTACTATTCTGTACTACGAATAATAACAACACTAGAGTATCATGTACAGTAGTAAGTACTATTTTTAGATGTTGATTCGATACAAATAATAAAGTTAGGAGACTTGAGTAAGTACATACTACTACATAGATAATCATAATATGTATCATGTACTACTACTACTAGTACCTCTATTCGCTAAATGATAATAGTGGAGTAGGAAGTGTACTAATAGTAATAGTGGTCAATTACAATCATATTTGTTGCTTGTCTGTCAATATTCTACTAATTACGGCTAGGTATATATATATATATATATATATAATTATATATATATATAATATAATATATATATATATATAATATAATATAATATATATTTATTGTATTTATGGCTAGATAGTACTAATAAGTATTGGTTTACGTAAATCATAAGTACGGTTAAAGAACCTGCTCTGTTCGACTAGGAATCGCTACTTGGTGTATGTTAAGTTTTTTTTAAGTATTGTACTGTACTGTACCTACACGGTCACTGTACTTACACATTTCTCTATCTGTATGATAATGTATGTACTTTTAGTAGTAGTACTTAAGTATCTATATAAGTATAGTATGTACGTAATCGTAGCAATCATAATAGTCATCATAAGAGTACAGGTCACGTCATCATAAATAAAATAGCATGGAACAAGCTTGTTAGTACATAGGTATCCTCCCTGTACGAGAGCTAATACCCATGCACGTACATCAGATAGCTTTTTAGACTACACTGGTCCAGTTCTTTCATTGATTGATCGATATATTATTGTAGTTATTTAGTAATAATAATAATAATAGTAATAATAGTAATAAGAGTATAATAATAATAATAATAATAATAATATTTAGTAGTAGTTTCGTCCGTACGTAAGTAGTATAATAATAGAGCATACGTAAATAAGTAGAATCCCTACTTATTTGTATGTCAATTTGTTTTCAATCAAAAAAGAACAAGATAGTACATACTTACAAGGCTAAAATCTTATCGTAAGTAATTGTAGTGTAGGTATGTAATAAATATTCAATAGTATGTATTTCCTTAATTAGAATATCTAATTTATATTTTATGCATATATATAAGTATAATATATATTATAGTTAATTTTACTGATAATTATGAAACAATAGTAATAATAAGCAATCGTAATAAATTCAGAGTCCTACAATTGAGTCGAGAGCAGTCGCAGTTCGCTCAACCCAACTGTGGAAAATACTCATTGGTATCCTTATGTAAATGCAATCACAAAAAGGAAGGTTTGTACATACACTTCACTGCCACACTCACCTAGCCACTTTCTATCGTCTGGTTTTTGTTGCATCAATCATTATAAGAAGATTGCTTTCTCTCCGATTTAGATTTTTGTTTTTCGCTTTTTTTCCATTTCCTTTTCATTCACTAATATTTTTTGCGTTTGGTGGTTTCCTTTGGCTTTAGCGATTGTGGATTGAATATATATTTTCGATAATATATGTTTTTGTTTGGCAGTACAGTAGAACTGATCAGTAATAAGTATACATCATCATTATCATCATCATCATCAACATTTGCGTCCCATTTTGACAAGAAAGTTACTTTTTTACGTTATCAAATGGCAACAACAATAAAAGTAATTGTATGTATTTAGTAACTATTTAGCAGTACTGTAGTAAGTCGTTTCATATTATAAGTTCAAGTACAAACCATACATCATAGTCTTGCACATTCTATAGTGTGAGGTACCAAAGTTACTCTTGTTGACTTTATATATGAACAGAGGCTCATATAATTGAGATACATTACATACTTAGTTAGTAGTCATATTTTTACACGTCCGTACAATTGATTAGTACTTATGAGATACAGTTGCGTACGCACGTTTCATTTGTAGCAATAGTGTTTGACTATTTTTACGTAATTATTAGAATAGAATATTATTGTGTGTGTGATTGTTCTCTGTGTGCTCGCTCCTGACAAAAATTACTTTTTTTTCCAAAAACAAAGTGAACAGTAAGTAACACGGTTTATATGATTGGTAGGTATAAGTAGAATATGGTTGGTTGAGTGGAGCCCCGTGGATTCTGGATTCCGACATATTCATATTCATAATGATAATAAGATAGAAACTGGATTTTCGGTCATTTTAGTATTTAGCATGTCTGATTTGGTAGTACAGAGTAGAAGTAGTGAGAGTAGTAGTAGTAGTACGGCTTATGTAATGCAAGTAGTAGCAATAGGTATTTTAGTGGTACAGATACAGATACGATTTACTCGGGTGGTAGCATTATAGATTGATATTATTAGACTGACTGATTGGTTATTGATTGACTGACTGGCTGACTGACTGCCACTGATTGTGAGTGAGCTGACAATGAACTGGACAGCACTGCACTGCGTCTGCACTGCACAGAACAACGCCAAGTCAACAACAAATGATCAAAGCGAGTGAGAAGATGTTCTCTCTGTCCTCATCGTCAAACTGAAAGAGTTCTGTCATTTTTTGGACTGTTTTTGGTTAGGCAACTTTTCATTTGCTTAGCTTAGCTCTTTTTCGTGGGTTCGCTATGCTTTGTTTGTTTGATTGATTGATTATTAGTGAATAGGAGCGTTGAGTGAGAAGGAAGCAAGAGTACAATGAGTTGCTGTCAGAGAAATCTCATCTCTCCTCATCTGAACTGAACTGATTGTATATGTAAGGTAATAAAACAACAACGGGGACTAATTGCTTTGGTAAGTACACTGACAACTGTTTCTCATCGTCATCTCACCAAACACAGTCATCATCATTATCACCATGAATCATACGAAAGTCATGGCGGTGTGTTCACAGTTTCATAGAGTAGAGACAGTCGAGCGGATAAGGTAGACATAAATGGGTACCTGTCGGGTATGGCAGACCAAATCCAGCGTATCCACTGTAGCCACGTCCGGCCGCGTAAGCCGCATAAGCTGCAGCTGGAAAACCTAAAGTCAACAATTAAATCCACAATTACATCCGCTGCACAGACAATGGGGATGAAGGAAAGCGGAGCCTAGATAGTTACAGATCACATGTATAGAGAAAAATCTAAATCAGTTCAGGTGAAATGAATGAGCGGGGAGAGGGTGAGGCTCGGGGGGCGGGTTCCTTGGGTAATTGGTGGGGCCATGAGTTCTGTGTCAAATCAAGATGAGGAAGTTGACCGATGACAACCCAGATGAAATGGAATTTTGGACGGATTAAATAAGAGAGAGAGAGAGAGACTCTGAGACTCGGCTAGGAGACTCGGAGACTCTGCTAGAAACTAAAGGAAGGTTCTAGTCTAATCACTAAAAGACACTCATCTGTAGGTACACACTTTCCTTTGCTCTTTTCCTTTTTCTACAGGTTTAATCAGGTTAGTTTTTGGGAGACACTAACTACCAAACTCAAAAATAACTCGAGTGCGAGTTATTTCTTGCTAGCTCCAAAGCAGAGCTATTTATTTAGTAGTTAGTGTGGACACAACTTTAATACTTTTGGCTACGTCTGTTAGGTTAGGTTGGTGGGGGACAAACAGATGAGACTAGCCAAAAAGATAAGGAATGGACGAGTCAGGAAATCTTCGTCAAAAACGGACAGTACGGCTTGGCGACCAGCTTTCTCTTTTTCCCATTTTCAGAGTTGAGAGGAGAAAACAAGTCGCCGAGTCAGGTTGGCGACTGTGACGAAAACTCTATAGAGCGTTATAGTGGGGAGAGGAAGGCGGGAGGGAGTAGTCGACTGGAGAGGAGTCAGAGACAGACAAAGTGTATGACAGACGAAGGAGCACATAAGAGGATCACTAGTGGTTTTCTCCGTTTCCAGCAAAAGAAACGACTATTTTCACATCAGATTCAGACCTTTCACTCCTCCGGCTCTTTCAAATGATTTTGCTATTTTGCCACATTTTCCTCATAAATTTTGAGGATTTCGACAAGGATCGAGAAAAGTTAGAGCTGGCATCTCAAGGACTAGCTTAAAGGTACCTATGTAGCCATATATAGAGACACATGCACACTTACACACACAGACACGATGTACCTACTTAAGTATAAGTACCTTACTACTATGAATCACACAGCAACTAAAAACTAGAGGTAGGTACCTATAGTATGTACGATGAGCTACGGTTAGACGCTACATTGACACAGACACATATAGGAAACACACAGAGCTGTATTTATAGTACACAGATACTATATAATGGAGGATGGACATGAAATATGCTAGAAAAGCTGGGAAATGAAAGGGCGTTCACATAATAATACTATAACTCCGAAGGCTACAAGAAACATTCAAGGAACAAGACAAGTGAGTTGCTAATGCAGAAAAAGAGAGCAAATAAATACTACACATACATTTATGCATTCATATTCAGGGAAGTTTTTAGCCAGTGCTAGACTATCTACAGAATTTATAACAAATCACAGGGCAGGGGTAGAAAGCGGTAATAGCAAAGACATAAAACATATACTTATAATACACACACATATATATTTATATATATATAATATATATATCTAATAGTCGAGAGATAGTAGATATAATATAATGAGGGACTGTCTAGCCAATTGGCTTGGCCGTCGCTGAGCTGAAGATCAAGAGCTGAGCGGCTCTTTCTCTGCAGGAATAAGAAAAGATCGAAATCAGTGTGAAAATAGCTATTGGGTGCTGGTTGAATTCAATAGGATTGAGAGAGATAGAGAAGAAATGTTAGAGTGGTTTACGGAGAAGATTGAGTAAAAGTGTACATACAGACAGTAGTATTTATAAAGAGATGAAAGAGAGATTGTGGGGAGAGAGAGAGAGAGAGCATGCAAAAGTTGATGACACAGACAGAGTGGAGTGGAGGAGGTCAGATAGCGAGAGTGAGAGTGTGTGATCCAGAGAGAGAGAGTGAGAAAGATGAGGCAGGAAAAGAAAAGGTCCCCAGGACAATTGTTAGAGAGGATGAAAACCTAGTTAAAAACTCAGTGAATATTTAAAAAAGATTGTAGTAATTAGGCGACTACAGACTAGACTAACACTACAAAGACTACATCCTCTACGGAATATCGTATATTAATAAATATAAAGTAATATCGACTATCATCTATGGACTAAACTACGGCATCGTTACTTTACTACCTTTAACCATTCAATACTCGCTGTACATCTCGCAGTCAATGCACTCATCCTCAGACAGTTAGACGGAACCGACGAGAGCAGACAGAGTCTCGCTCCCATCAATTCCCCAATTGCTTTGCTATACACAGTTCTCCAGTCTGTCGTAGGAGAGACAAGTTATTTCCGTCCCGAGAAGTAGTAAGTAGACTATTAGAGTAATAATAATTATCATCATCAGCTTTGCGTCAGACTCAACCGACTCTCAGGAACAGTCTACGCAAATTCTCATTGCACAATATTACCTAGGGGCAATCTCATTAGACATAAAAAGTTAAAACTTCTTTTGTTACTACTTCCAGTAACTAATCGTAAGCTCTCGACTCCGTATGAATCCAAACGCCCCCGTCTCTCATCAATATCTGATTTAGTATCTCCGCAGTGACACACCATATAGTAGGCATAGACAGGCATGGCAGGATCATTTTTATTTCTATATCCTTCGCTGCCTCCCTCGCCTCCACCTCATTTACGCATATAGTAAGTTGCGACTACTACTATTTACAAGATTGTCGTGCGGGACACGGTGACTGTGCCTTCGGAAATTTAAATTAGTTTGGGATTACTACGTAATCGAATTACTCAAAACATTATTATGCATCAGAACTGTTAAAATGCAGTTTGGCAATTTCCTCCGACAATTGCACATACTTTAGTAGCAGTAGGATGTAAGTAGCAGTAATTTTAACTTACTATATATTAGAGATGGTAGGGAAAGGGAGATACGTCATCTAAGAGTAGCATACAAAGACTAATTTATTTTACAAATGTAATTGTGTCAATCTGCATTTTAGGAAAGTAAAACCACAAGATAAAGATAGAAGCGAGACGCTCTAAGATTCCAAATGAGAATTTGACGTTAGTAAATATTAATTAGTCAACTATAATAATATTATATGTATTAATAATAGTATAGAGACATGAAGATTCGCAAAGACTTGTGTAGAGCGGGTATTGATGACAAAGACTACTTCTACGAGACGAAACGTGTGGCTAATATTCATACCAGGGACAGACCTACAAACACATGACATTTCTACAAACGAAGAGTTAAAAAATTACTATAGTTTGAGGTTCATCGAGATTCGTCTGGTCTGTGGACGTGGTAATAAGGTCATTTCTAAGAAACATTTCTATTTCTTCCCATTTCAATTCTTAGTTTAGACTCTAGCAATTACTTACCTATAATAGGGTATTGTTATATTTATTCCAGTATAGTGGAACACAAAAAACCAATGAAAAAGCTGGAAAAATTGACGAAGCTCTTTTTTCAGATTGGCAAAATTATAAAAAAATTCTAGTCTATCAGAAAGAAAGAGCAGTATTTAGTACCTGCCCTGTCACGCTCCGATGTGAATGCACGAATCAGGAGTGCCTCTTTCATACACCACAATAAAATCAAAGAAAAGATTCACACTTTCAAGAAATCCGTCATTATTAAATTACTATTTTCGGTGATATATCCACAAAACAAGACTAGTACATCACAAAAATTTCTAAATGTTCCACTAAACGATTTACGAGTCTATTTGTCTAGTCTAGAGTCTATTTGGGTATATTGATCTAGATACCCACACTACTAGAATTTCTCTACAGTCTTACCAAACCCTCTTCTCCCCAGTGATCAATAGTAGCTATACTATTTAAAATTCTCTGCAAAGCATAAGATTAGACTGGGCTGGCCCGGCTTGCCCTACATGATCTTCACAAAGAAAACAATGAGATGTCATTAAATACGTGACACTGTCTAAAATCCTCCTTCCTGAACATTAAGTCGACTGACTAAACTTTCTGCTCCACTGACTCTCTGAAATATGGATGTGAGGAGGGACAATGACTTGAGTCCTGTATCCGTACTATCATTCAATTTTAATTTTTCTTTTGATTAGTTGAGAATAGAGAGAGAGGGAAGTGTCTGGAAAACGAAAGTTCTCTCATCAACTTTCAGCGTCGCCATCAACATTGAAAAACTCGTGGTAATTAAATTAGAAGGGCGACACGAGCTAAATAGTTGCCAAAAGCTGACAGAGAATTGCGACAGGGGGAGAGGTAGGTTAACGCTAAATGACACCTTTGCCTCTTCCCTTTGACTTCCCTCGGCTACAGCACAGTGCAACTTGATACACTTGTGCAACTCGTCTCTCAAACGCCATGACTATAACCGTCATCACTCAAAAAGCTAATAATAAGCGAACCGCTCTCACTCCAGTCCTCCTCTGACTTTCTTAAATAGAATCCTTTGACTATCTTCCTGCTTTTGGCTTTGTGTGACATTAGTCCCTCCATTCTCTATAATGAGGCTACTTATTCATAGAAATATATATATCATATCTCCATCTCCCTTCTTCTAAATACAATCCAGCCGAGATCCTCGGCTAGACTAAGCCAATAATATTCCTCTCCCATATCATAGCCCTCCCTTGTTAATGCTAACTACATTTGTATTTTAAGTCACGTTTTTTCTAACGATTAGTGCATTGAATATGGATATAGCCAGCCTTTGTTTTTCTATAAAGATGGTGAGCATAGCCGTTCTAAATTTGTTTTTTTCCTTTCATCTGAACGCAAGCTCAGCCAGGGCCAGCCCTCTTTCTTCAAAGCCAATTTGCAAAAGTGCTGTAACAAATACGTAGATATATAAATGCGTTTTGTCGTTTCCCATTTAATGCTTTTCTATCGTAGATTAAATAGACACTGGTTACCTAAGTGAGTAGACTGATAGAGGGCACGAAAAGATTTTTGCTTTCGAAACAAATGACGTTCCTCAACAGGAGAATTTTGTTTTTCACTTTTTTGCTATTAATACACTAGCTGCGATGTAAGTTCTTGACTATTTAATTAACTTATCTACAGACAGTGGGGTAGTTTACAACGGCGTACGATATTATTAATGGCGTATAGACGAATAATGATGTTTGCAAAATCCAGGTGGGCTATAAAAATACTATTTGCATATTATCGATTCCTCTTGTAGTAATGGGTACGTACTGTGATAGAAATGAAATATTTTTCGAGTGGTTAGAAATATGTGGACATGTTGGAGTTAAGTTTGGCATTGGTCTACCACTGACTGAGTATTAGCCACACGGCTCGAATAGAATCAAACCATTTTAATAGTTGACATACCATCAGGCAACGCTCCCAAAGACCACATTAAATCTATAACAATGCGAGCGGCACAAAGGAAAAAAGAGACAAATATAGTCCCAATCAATTAATCAATCAATGTGTCCATTTGTCATAAAGAGGTGATACGGGGAAAGCCCTACCATTTATTTAGTAAGTGATTATTATCCGCTAAATAAATACCATCAACGGAAAAATTAACTACGATTGTGAGGCATACAACAATAACTAAGAATCGTAAGTAATAAGTTAAAATATAAGTGAGAGTTTTAAGACGCTGCTTCTGGGAAGTGAACTATAAAGAAAGTAGGTCAGGTCATATTATTTTTGTTTCACAGAGTCCAGTGACCGCAGCTCATTAATTTGCTTTGCTTTGATTTTGTTTGGTGTGGATTGGTTCGGAATTCGGAATTCAGCTCAGTGCTTTGATTATTTCGTGATTGGGATTTCAGATTTTTTTTTCTCTAATAAATCGGGACATGATCTGGAGTGGAGTGGATTGGACGCTCAAAATCATTGTCTGGGCTCAATCAATATGGGAGAATATGCAGTCGCCCAGTGAAAGTATTACATTCAAGTGTACGCAATACTTGAGAGTGCTTTTTTAGTATAGATGAAATGAGTGAAGAAGAAGGTTAGTATAGTGGACTAGTATTATGAATAAATATTAGAGTAATACGTGATAGTCAAGGAAGGCAACGGCCCAGAGGCATCACATGACATTATGGCATGACTAGCAATGCAGAATAGTAATCCATGAACGTTAACAATAAGTGCATAAATATGCTGGATGTGGATGTGGGTTGGCAATAGTGAATAAAGAAAAGTGCGGTAGACAAGTGGTTGACTAGAGGTGATTGCGTAAAGCAAGATGATTGAATTAGACTCGAGTCGACTTCTCCCACCCTTCTCAACATCACTTTCCTTTCTGACTATTTCATATGCACGGCTATGCTAAATTCATACATGGCATTTCCCACATTCTGCACATTCTGTGTCACTACCAACCAACAGTACCTTAGATTATGACAATTTTGATTGTTATGAGAGGTGAGCGAATATGATTCGCCCGGACTAACTAAATGCATCCGATTCTCAATTACGCATAAGGACAGCGTGAGGCAACTGACATAAAAACAAATAATTCTTCTCCAGACTGAGGCACTTCCAAGAAGAATGTCATATAAAATATTTTATATGCCGAAAATATATTTGCAATTTAATTACTTTTTTCCACATAGGAACACCTGGAAAGTTGTGGCCTTTATATAATGGAACTTGCTTCAGCTCAAGAAGAGTTACGTGTTTTTGTTTGTCATTGAATGTTTCAGAGGACGTATATATTTTATGTTTTATGCAAGCTGCCTTTTTCATTATACATTTTTTTTCCTTTTGAGCCAATGTAGATGAAGAGAAATTTTATGCTTTGCAGGATGAACAGACAGGACAACGTCTCATGCAATATTAATATAATGTCATGGAAGAGATTTATGTAAGAAATGCACATGTAGCATTAAAACTGGCTAAGATGTATAAATTATTATGAACATTGGATTCTGAGAGTAGAAGTTTCATGGAAATATGTGGATATATAGCAGATGTGCACAGATGAACAGTTATGAACTTATTTGTTGTGGCATTGATGTTTATGTTTTCTTTGTGTATTTATGTAATGTTTACGGAGCTACTTATGTAAGAATGTGCAGTAAGTAGCTTTGTAAATATTGGTCTCGATGCACGGCTTGGGTGAAATGAAAAGTCGGTGAAAGTTAAATAAGTAGAATGGACCTACTTGTGTAAATTACGAGAGAAGGAAAAAGGAGGAGTGTAAGTAAACGTTGCTACAAGTATTTAGTGTAGAGAATGTAAATAGTTATTGTAATGGCAGTGGTAGTAGTAGCTATATTATAGCAAATAGGACGACAACAGGCTATAGGTATATCTAATGGCACTCTCTATATAGTAGCAGCTGTATCAAGGGCTGTATAATTATACGTAGAGAAAATAGAGTGAAAAAATAAAAATGAATTAAAGTAAGTGAGGAAGAGAGCGAGCGTCAAATGTCACCATTGGACAAAAATAATGTTTCTCGGCAGTCGGCAAATGATTGGAAGATTGAAACTCTGCGGCCCTTGGGTTGGCAATCAGAAAACTTTAGAGTTAAGTGAGAGTGGAAAAGTTCCTTGTTCAGCTCATTTAATCGAGGAAAAGAAAGGGGATTGCAAAAAGGGCAGGAGAGTCATCCACTTTCAGAAAAGCAGGTTACAATTAGTTGCTGCCTGCCTACCTTCCCCTGCCTTCTCCATTCCTAACTATATGTCTTGTATTTCCAGACTCCATGTAGGTACCTTCACCTTTTACTTCTAATTCTATTCTATCTGAGGCCAACAACGAGACGAAACAAAACGCAACTGACAGGGAGGCAGACAAACAGACAGACAGACAGAGCCGGTGTCGGATTCAACTAACAATAACTAAGCTACACGACTCACTGAAATTCTTGTCTACTCCTATTTTCTGTTTTGTCTACTAGGAAGAAAAGATCTCACAACAGAGACTCCGCACTTTCACCGGCCGATGAGCAATGAACAAGCAAACAGAGAGCACACTCTTAACACAACTCTCAACTTAGTACAAACTTATTCAGCAAAACTCAACGAGACTTAGCTAACAACTACTTAGAAAAACTTTTATAATAATATCTACCCCCAACTAACTAACTAACTATGACCATCTACACAATTTCTCTTAGAAATAGACACCTTTTAACTAATAATCCGATGACACTCATAAACAACAATCCCATTGACAGGAGCTAAATAATTACTAGATTCATCATACTTCTATGTTCCCTCCCCATTCACTAAATACTACAAGTAAATAATAGTACAACGCAATAACTATGTAAACATACTCACTAATACACTACACATACATTTTCACGGATCAAAATATTACATTCTATAGTAGCTATATATCCAATGACAAAACAAGACATTGTCTTCATGAAACGAATACGAAAGTAACATTTGGTTTAAAATCTAAAAATTCTCAAAATTATTATTCTTGACTAATTTGCCAAAATTTACAAAAATGAAATTCTAAACCTAATTAGGATTTAACCCGGTACATATTATCACTATTTTAAAATTTACATGAAAAGGTAGGTACCTACACAATTCATCATATGCATACAAGTCTGTAATTGTGACATATAGTAAGACACGTGTGAATTTAGATATTCAATTTACAATACACTGAAAAATAAGTAGGAACTTTAGTAAGTATTGTAGACTTTTTACTTACAGTGTTTTCCTATTCTATGGGATTTAAAGCTCTATTTCTAGATATTAAATAACGACCAAGATCAGTAAAGGTATATTGACACAGAAGGATTTCTTTCAACGAGATTTGTCTTCCGTCTTTCCCTTCGCACGTATGTGTCTATCATTTGAATGCCATCGATCTTATAAAAGGCTGAAAGTATTATGTACTAGCATTCAAATGGAATCTATTCGGCATATTATAGCTATTGTTACTCTAATCGTCTCTCACGTTCTCCCCTTTCAAGGCACAAGTTTCAAATGACACTTATACAATGCTCCTCTACAATTGTATTGCCCAAACTCTGTAACTTAGACTTTCTATCACTCCCTTTTAACTCAAATTCACTACATTTTGATCTGTAATATCTTTGCTCCTGCATCTTTTTATTCTACTAAGGAAGATATTTAATTTATATTGGGATTTTTCATTCACACACTCCCCTGTAACAACTTTCATGTCATTTTCTCTGAAAAGTGAATTCTGTTCCAGTGAAATATTCTAAGGATGTGCTTCTTGTGTCCTCCTGACATGTAGGTATACTTACTACACTAAGACATTCCCATTATATCTAAATGTGTACAGGATCCTTACGCCCATTTATGAACAGTGAAGCAGAAAATCCTGAAAGCAGAATATATTGTGTAGGCCGAACTGTAAAACGGTGAACTCCCTTTCCTAAATGCACAATTTAAAGTAGATAGAGTGAACTAAATGTGAAATTTGAAGCCCTGCTACATAACTCTAATAAGGTTATTGGGCGAGAAGGTATTTGAAGCAGCTCAACTATACAATTTTCTTATATCTGTATAGCTAGAGTAAATATCCTATATTCGTGTCTAAAATTAATGCGATGGTGCCCTAAACAAAGCAGTAGGCGGGAGGAAAGTAAAATAAACTATCACGAAGGTGAAAGTCAGGGAAAGCCAGTAGGTTCATGGAAAACAATGAAGAAAACATTTTCTACGGCAGAATATAGACTTAGAAAAGCAATCGAAAATGAATGGCTTATGCGCATCACATTACTCACGCAATCTCCTATTTACTTTTGCTGGAAATTTTTTAGTTTTTTCTAATACTTTCTGTAGAAAAAAGATTACTTTGGAAATGTGCTTTGACATTGTCTTTAGGATTATGAAAGGAAAATAACATTATTGAAAAGTAGTGAAGGAGTATAATCTTATAAAAAATGTTAGTGCTGCACACCTACTACTATAAATAGAAACTGTTTGGGAAAAACATTTGCTGATATGGAAGTTGAGTTATCGCTCCTATTTGTAGAAGGACATGGAAAAGAATGACTGCAATCGAGAGTAACTGATGTTTTATTGACAAAAGGCAAAGTCGAGGAAAGGGAAGATGGGGGAAGAGATCTATGGATCGGAAGACGAAAATAAGTTGAGCACTAAAGACAGAGAAGGTTTCTTTTTACATTCTTAATAGTAATACCTACGCAATTTAAAAGACTGAATTATTTTTTTAGAAAACATTCGGGGATTGAAATACTTTTTATATTTAGAGTGTAGATTTTACAATGGAATTTTTGAAAGTCTAGAAAAATATTTGAAAAAATTCTTTGGTCGAATGGTTGTTGTTGAAATTGAAGTTTTGGGGCGAGATGGGTAAAGAGAATATTGAGCGTGAAAATATAGTGGGGCAGGTTATTGAGGTGATGTATTTCATGAGACATTTGGAGATCAATTATTCCCCAGAGAAAAAACTATAAGAAGATAAAGGGTCTTGGAGCGGTTAATAGGGAAAGAGTTTTTATATTGACACTTGAATGGAATGTCTGAGAATGTTTGGCGAAAGGACTAACTAACAATAAGACGTAGCTATTTGCGAGGCTGCTATATATCCCTTGTATATTTTAAGAATGTCTAGGTAAATGTACAGCAGGGCAAGGAAGGCTGTTGTGAAGATGTGCTTATCTCTGTAGTAAGTAAAGTAGGATGTTGAGGAGGAGGGCTGGAGCGGAGAATGTGGATGGGATGTCGGCGGGGAAAGATGGCTGGAGGCGACTGAGGATAAGAAGCTAAAGAAAGGAAGTGAACGGAAAGGATTGGAGTGGAGGCGAAGAAAGGAGGGAGGCTGGAGAATATAATATATTGTTTGCAGGAGTTTGACAAGGAGATGCGTTAGATGAAGTGAGCCTGGCAGAGATATGAATGGCGATAGCTGAATGATACGGATATGGCGGATATATGGATCAAGTGTTGGCAAGACGGAACATTGAACGTCGAGCACGATAATAATATAGGAGTCGACAATAGAAAAGAATGGCGAGAGCTTGCTCTTTGTTGGACGTTGCCGTAGGTGTTATGTGCAATGAGTGAAAGTGGTCCCTGGCCCCGGTCTGCCTCTTTTGGCCCTCTCTCCCTACCATATAGCCCACTCCATGCAGGCATCGGCATTATCACTAGCATAGCATCATCCCGCCTCTGCCTCCCGTAAAACATGCATGCATCCAATTTGGAAGATGTGAGGAGCAGAGAGCAATTCTATCTATCGAAATGTAAAGAGCCGAGCCGGAGAGAAAACTGATGCTAAATGGACTAGGAGTTCATGAAGCTATAGCGGAGATACAGAGAGATGTGAGATGTAGGATATGGCTGCTATATAATAAAGATATAGACTATAATATGAGTGTGAGAATGTCTGAGTGTATGTATATATGTGAAGGAGAGGAGAGTAGTAGGCACTTAGAGTCTAACAGTACATAAGTAATACAGATGAGACGAGAAGAGAAAAGAAGAAAACGACAGTGAGTATTTACTACAGAGCATTACAGATAAGTAGAAGAGATGACAGAGAAAAACAGAAAGAGGGGCAGAGTATAATGTGGAGGAGCTACTTACATAGAGATACTTACGTACATAATAAGTAATAATATGTGTACTATTATTTACTACAGAGAAAGAGAGACGAGCCGAGTGAGATGAAAGTATGGAAAGTCACACACACACAGAGAGAGAGAGAGAGAGAGAGAGAGGAAGAAAGTGAGAGTTAGATGGAGGAGAGAGATAGATATTAGTAGACAGATAGTAGCTGGAGAATTTACGAGAAAGAGTTTTTGATAGTGATTCTGCTATTTAGGAGATTGCAGGCTGTGTCGTGCAATGGTGTGCCCATGTCATATGATGTGATGTGAATGTGAGGGGTAATGAAATGATCGTTTCCACATATAATTATGTATGTCCCAGTGAGGAGGATGCGGACAGAGTGTCTAGTAGTACGTGAATCAAATGTGGACTAGTCCTTTGCAGTGGGGTTAGTGAGATTAAAATACATTCTACTCAGTACATAAATACAAATGAACAAATGTTAGTAAGTAGATGTACTCCTTGGCTCGGTGTGGCACTTCCGGGTATTGTGTGGAGTGACTAGTGTCGGATTTGGTTTAGTAGCTTAATTGCTAAGACAGGAAACGAAGAAAAATAAGTTGATCAGGTATGAATACAAAAGGTAAGTACGTTTGAGACACGTGATTCAAGTGAAGATTACCGTTCACGTTTATTGACTCAGTCTATACAACGAGCATTTCTAGCTACGATCAGAGTTTTTCAGCTACTAGCACAACTAACCTACAAAATTCATCTCTGAATCATCTACAAGTAAGTATGTAGTATTAGGTAATTTGTAGGTAAAGTACTTACTTACGTCGACTCGCACTACGATCAACATTGGCAGCCAAGCCACTCACAATCAAATACATAGTGCATCAATCAAAAATTCAAGAAAGCGGATTTCGATGCTGAGGTGAGCCCTAGCTTCATTCTTTCCTACGCCTTAAGTGCACAGCAACAAAATAATGTAAGCTGATGCTGTCCGAGCACAAAACTCTCGCTCTCTATCACATCAAATCCGGAGCTGATCCTTCTTAGCTTATTTAGAGCCTTCATTAGATTAGTTATCGTAAATGTAGAAAATTAAATATTGAAAATGTACAAAAAAAGTAGCCAAATTGACCGGCAGTAGAGAAAGGACAATTTGACTCTGTATGATTCCATTGCACATAGTTCAAGCAGAAAAAAAAGAGATTTTTTTTGGTTGGCAGTCTACGTGATGATTAGGGACCGCTCTGTGGGGCTTTAACTTTGGCAAACAATTTTCGACATGCAAATGTATTTGAGTGTAATTAGCTGAAACTGTCTGAGTCGGTTAAAATATTTGTAAACAACATTTAAATTACAGATTGGTAACGTCTACAATGGTTTGGCGGCTCAATCAATCCATTATGTAAATAAAATTCCTTTAACTCAATCATATTAATCATTAAATGGTAAGTTTTTTAAACTCATTTTTTTTTGTATCAACTACAATCGAACGAACGAAGGAACGACAGTGGGAGCACGTCAAGAAAGACTCTTCATTTGTCATCATCATAATCATCATATTTTAAATCAAACAAAGTACAAGATAAGTTACATTTACATACAATTTACAATGATTTCAATTCAGGACAGGAACCAACCAACCAACTTGCCAAATAGCTACTATTATTTTATGTATCAGTAATAGTGGACGAATGGAAATGAGTAAATACAATAAGGAAACAATGGGACAACGAGTAGAAGGCTTGCAATCAGTTAATAATGTGTGTGCGATAGTCTGTATATATAGAACTAATAAATGTAGGGCATTACTTATGTTGTAGTGGTCGATGAGACGTAGCCAGCCAGCCACTACTTAGATACATACATTGCATAATATTGCATTGCTCTTGGAAATTGCAACATGGTCACTAATTACTAGTAAATCACTAAGTAAAACCATAAATCATGTTTATGTACTAAAGATACTAACTAATACCGCACTAAACAGCATTTGCACTACGATTTACTACATTATTACGGCAAAAAATCAAAATAAAATGTGCTACACACTCACTACGTCATCTCATAACAAACAAAGAGAAAACATTTAATTAAGTATCTCAGGTCTAGTCTACGATTTACTTACTTAAGGACTCTACATTTAGGTATTCGATTTGTGTCTGTTGTTTTTTTAGCCAGCCGAGAGTAGTAAGTAGTATATAGTACAGTGTGTTTTTGTGTGTTTTCTTGTGAAGAAGATCATAATAATATATGTCCGTACGTATATCAGTTTAGGATGGAGTGTAGCTCTCCCTTTTCAGATTTCACCAAATATGCTACAAATATGTAATGTGCTGTTAACAACTCTAAAAGTCAGTCTTGTTGAACCAATGGCTGTTTTGGATGTTGCCCTTACTTGTGTTGTGTGTCTCTGTTGCCTACACGAGAGAACTACAGATACAAACTACTAATAAATAGACTACAGTACATTTGTAGGTCTAGGTACTAGGAATCTACAACAAACTAGAGCTATAACACTACTTCTACAACTACTACAAGGTTTTCTGCCACGCCAGCAATGTGTAAGTACATACAAGAGTGTCTCTTTGACAAAAAACAGTCAAAATGGAACAATACATGGAGACATCCAGAAGATCCAAAGTAGATAGGTCGTTTCGGGACAACGGCAATATAAAATGCAATTTCAGAATGGAATTACTTTTGCGGTAGTCTTCTCTTGAGTCTATTGTGTCTGTGTATGTATGTGTGTACTCGTGTACTCTATTTATACTTTCGTGCAGGCACCGCACCGTAGCAGAAGAAGGATAGCAAACTTCTGTGCCACTCACTACTACTGTACAGATAGACATATCACGACTTCCGCACTCTGACGACAACAAATAAACCAGCCTTTCCTCCTTTTCCCTCCACAATGCCCTCGCGACTCCGATGCCTCCCAGCTATTCATGCACCTTCCTTCCCACACCCCCACAACTAATCTCAGTTCCAAATTAGTCATTTGTAAATCATGTTAAACACTATTACTACATACACAATCCCAAGTATAGGTACTACTGGCAGTGCGGTGGTTACTTCCTCAAATTGAACATAATTACAGGTAGGTAACTGTATGTAGCCATTATCTTCACTTTTACAATTAAACAGATAAGAAAAATTTGCAATTGAATGAATGACAGTCCCCTTAACGCACTCCTCCAAAACTACCAGCTCGTATTTACGGTAATAATAATCTCAGTCAACTAAATTATTCAAAACACTGTGACGTCATTTCTAAATAAAGGCATAAAATACAGAGGTTATAGTAATTAGTACCTACGACAAAGGATGACATCGCCGAGAACAACATGAGGTATTGCCATACTTAAGTAGTAAAGTAATTCCTTCTCTAAAAACTACAAATACAGGTAGGTAGGTCGGTAGTAAAATTTCAGCGTATTTAGTTATGACTATATTTTGCTAGATTATGGTAACAAGTACAACTGATTGCTAAATAGTATAGATGAGATTGATAGTAAAAGGACCTATTCAAAGATTTGTAAATCGCTCATAGGTTGCATTTCCATTTTCACAATTAGATACAAAACAACGGACGGGATTTTAACAGAATATTAATATTCATGAGACATAAATTGTTCTGTGTCCAATCATGTTGTTGAGATATGAAAATCCAGCCCAGTTCACAATCACAAAACTTCTAGCAATTGTCTTGAGTCTACATTTCTGGCTACGAATATACCTATAGGAGAATACGCACTTGCGTAGTAGCTTTATTTAGTAGCTAGAAATCTATCTGTTTGTTATTTTTTACGTACGTACTGGCTACTTAGTTAGTAAGTAAAGTAAGTCAATCTGCATCATCATCATATGTAATTTTTCGTATGTATTCACTAAAATGTAACACTAATCAAATGTAATAATATTCGATAGTTTACTAGTAATAATAATATTGGGTATAAGAACAAGGTACACGTCTGTAGGAGCATGATAACTAAAAATCTACAGATACAGTACACCATTGGATTGTACACTACTAAATTAACGGAGTAATTGGATTGGTAAGTAAATGTAAATGTAGTAATGTAGCAATGGCTAGGAATTTAGTAAAAGTATTTAGGCTCGTCGCTAACAATCAACTGTGGATGTCATGTACTTACGTACTTACAAAGTCTCTTTCTAAGAGACCTACACAGAGTCTACATACATATACGTCAACAAACAACAAAAGTACACAACCGACGACGATAACAACAACCTTAGTCTTTTTACAAACAACACTAGAATTATGTAAGTACCTAATGATTTACAGTATTTATTGGTTATTAATTGGTTATTGACTCCTTCCTACTACGAACGAATAGTACAATACAAAATGACACTTGACTTGACTTTAGTTTACTTGACTACTAATTGTTAGGTAATCCTCCACTTCTCTATATCCATCCCCTAATAAGTACTCTAGTCTAGAGTTCGTTATTATGTGTAATGTTATTATCTATTCTAAACATACATATTATGCAGCAAGAGTTGTGCTAACTATGTTATGATTATTATTAGTATTACCATTATAACTAACCAACTAACCATTCTGCCACATCTAACGACTCATCTCACCAGATTAAATCTTTTGATTGCCACCACTATTAGATAGTCTGCATTTCTACGACTAGCAACTACACAGTTGTGCCTACACACCACTGACTCAACTCCTAGAAAGGATGAGACGACAAGCGGAACAGAGGAGATTCGTCTGATCAGATACAAATAGAACTATTCTAGACTAAGGAGCAACCGAGCAAATATGCAATTTCTACTTGGAAATGAACTAGTAATACTTTGACAGTATAAGGAGGGCATCTGATATGACACAATCTATTGGACGACACTCAGCTAATGCTAAACAATAATAATAGTAAATATAAGCACGTAGCCGCATTATGGCTGTGCTCCATGGCGGAGCGAGCTACTTTAAATGCTCTGTGTACATATATACAGGGATAATAGTTGAGACATAGACCTACAGCAGGAATAGTACCTACTTATCCACTGGATTCCTTCCTCTGACCCCTCATCCTCCCCAAAGACAAGAAAACTGACGATGAGTTAGTTGGTCAGCCTTTTTCTTTCCTTCTGTGCATATGTGTCTATGTGCTTAACAACTTGCACCATATCCACGGACTAGTCTTTCCCTTGGGGAATCCCCTAATTGGCCATTTCCCCATTAAATTTCACTTAAATTGTGTGCACTGGGACATGTTCAACTATCTGATTTCTCCATTGTATTATTATAATTTCCATATAGGATTTGTGTGTCCCTACAAGATATATACACACGACGAAATGTTCACATAGCACAGATATTCAGATTCAATAATCTTATTATGTGATTTGTTGCATAGCAAAACCTGAACTCAACTTAGTCCCAGTCTTCTCTATAATATAATATTATTTGTATATAAGGAGTTTATGTCTACCTATGTTCATATACTATTTACAAGATAAAATAAACAAGAGATAATCGGAACTGAAATTAAAATAATATTATATCATGTCTTCACTGAATTCATAACTCATTTTCCTATCAAATATTCTCTTAAACAAAAAGTTTATTTACAGTTTTAATGAATGACTAATTTCTTACTCATCATCACCATTATCATCACCTTATTCAGAGGCAGTGGATATTTTGGTACTTTCACTTAGACTTCACTAAATTATCCTATTGGTTGTATTAAACTAAATAAAACGCTGCGTATAATGGACACCTGCATAATCTAAGCCCCATTAACAGTAGTAAATAGCAAATCTTATCTTTTTAAGTAGGTACTATACAGTTTAGTCTGACTAGTCTATAGCTACTTCAACGAACGTACATCGCGACAAATGTAAAAACAGACATTTTCTTATAGTTAAAACACAAAACTAAGTACAATAGGATATCCTATCTACTAGCCCACAACCTTTTGAAGACGACATTTATTTTCTAGATGTACCTATGCATGGTCAGCAAGGAAGACATGAGGCATTTCTAAACTCAAGTTATCGATATTGTTTGCCATTGGCTGTCTATTTGCAGTTACTACAGCTCTTCTAAGTAATTAGCCTTTCTATTGTCCTATAACTATCTAAATACTTCCTACGATTAGATCAATAAGTACAATAATACCAATGCTTTGGTGTAAAAATACTTTCTACAACCAAAATACTGACGATGAAGCTATAATACTGGCTTCTAGAATTCCTTTTTAAAATACAGATCCATCACCTCAAGAAAATATTTAGTAATCATATGTTACTAGTTTCGATAGTATTCACTAGCTAGTATCTAAAATCTAGATAGTCTACATTAAATCTACAGGGAGACTCAAACTCATATTTTTCAGAAATCCTAAGCAATTTGTACACACTTGTGTTTCTTGTTCAGTTTGTGTGACTAATTTTTCATCAGACTAATTATAATATGGTTAGTTGTGTTTCTAAAGGCCTAAATAGTAAATATTTTTTACTTGCGTTAATGGCGTAACCCAATAAATGTTCTTATTGGTCACCAAATTGAGCTTGTTGTCTAAAATGTCCTAATTATATTCGAAAGCGACTAAATCAGTAAATGCCTGTTTTGAATGATATGTAAGTAATTTGTGTACATGTTTAAAGCAAGGTTTTTTGCTGCACACAACAATTGTAGTTTCCTCTTGTATACATGGCAACACACAATTTGAAGAATTTGTGGCACAGTCATTATAAATGAGTCTAGTTTGCCGACTATAAGAATACATGACACTTCTATTATTCTATCTAAATATAAACTGCAATGCCTTGACTAAGACTCTAACCGAAATTGTCAAATTGTAATTTCAACACTCGTTTATCATCAAAAGCACACTATTGGGAAGGATGCAATCACTATATGACGAACTCTAAAGTTCCTAAAACTATTTCTCTATTAGTTTCTATTATCACTATACCATTGTTATTGCTGTTGATCTGAAAGGCACTACACTTCACATACACGTCTCTCTAGGACTACCACCTTTATTAAACACCTAAATTGGATTAGAGACTAATTAATTGCCTAATTATCTATTCTATCTCAAGTTTACGTACAAAATATTATTAGATTGCTTAATTAAACGGACGTGCTACTTACGTATACTTAATTCTACACATTATCATAACCTAACTACGTGTCTAGCAGAACCTATTCTATGTACCTACACTAGAAAACTGTACCAAAATAGATTTTCTTCTTCCAAGCAGTATTAGGTAGTCTTTTTCCATGTCTTTTATCGATTTATCATTGAACCTTCCGGTTACAGTGTATTGCATTGGGTTGGATGGGAAAACGTGATGACAAGTTTAAAATGTCTTTGTGTGTCTACTAAAGTAGTTTGTATTTGTATGTATGTGTCAATGCTCATCAGAGCTGCCTAACTTCTTGCAAAGTGTAATAAGTGTCCTCGATGCAGTTGAACTTGAGAAGGTAGGAGCCCTTGAAATGTTTCTGTGTATATTTCCACTATTTAATATGGATGTTTATATTTGCGGGTGATATGAGATAATTTGTGTGTTAATATGTCTCTTAATATGTATCTGTATTGTACGTCTGTATAAACGCAAGTCTTTTCTGCTGTAAATATTTAGTCAAATTTTGGCATTTGGCACTGTCGTGGACAGATCGTCCACTCATTAAAATTGGTCTGAAATTTAATTGCTAAACTAATTTCTTATACTTATTAGTTTTCGCTCCCTTTTCTATGAAAAACTACATTTATATTCTGCTCCACTAAAGCTAGGCATAAAATTAGAAATCGTATGGCTTAGATATACTACAATTACTTTTTTTTTAAATCTCTATAGCTAATTCTCTAGTTCTCAAAGGTGCCTACCTCCTAAATATTCTATATAATTATTGCCGGCTAAACTGCCGAATCTATTTAAGATGCATGGATAATATTCACTCATTATTAATCACTAAAGAGGGTTATCAACTATTTGGCTAAGATGTATCAAGTATGAGCGTATACATGAATTCCGGATGGACCATTTGTGAACGAAAGTTATGTCTAGTCTACACGAATAACTATTGTTTAAAAGATGAGACTAGAAGATTCATCGTCAGATCTGAGAATGCTACATAGTGAGTGAGTGGCGTACGTAGTTAAGGTAACTAGCCCAAGTGCTGCATGGCCTGTCCTGACAGAGCCAGTCGCTGGATGTAGTAATAGGAGGAGAGTGACGAGTGACCTGACGCTACATGTCAATGTCAAGTGAGTCTACGGCTAGTGAGGGATTAGAGACCGACTGCCTGAATAGGAAGCATGGTGAGACCGACGGGGTTGATAGTAATGCCCGTCGTTTGAGTAGAGGGGTGGTGGTTGGTGTGATTGGCGATCACCCCAAACAAATTCTTATGAGCCAAATATGGGCCTGCACTGTGTTCGAGAGTGGACAGGATGTGATGGGTCCGGGAGCTGCCAGACAGGGAAGACGAGTGAGTGGCAGCCGCCGTGGCTGTAGCTATGGGAATCGCGTAAGGAGTGTATCTGATGGAAGCTGGAGCCGCGTGGGTCGCGGCCGTGCCTATGGCTGGAATTAGAATGAACTCACCATAGCTTGCACCCCGGGTCGAAGCCCTCGTCTTGGCCAAGTTCGCCGGCAACATTACCTCCTTTGGTTGAGCCTTCTTGCACTCCACCTGCTCAACCATAATCATACACACTAATTAGTCCATCCATAATTCCTCCTACAGTCTGCACTGAGGAGGACTCGCCATTCACCTTTCATCGCCCAACGCACAGCTACCGCGCACCCGTACAAACACGCCATGTTATACCCTACTACTCAAAACTGGAAGTAGTGGGCGCACTAATTAGTCCAATTATGAGTAATCCAAGTGATTACATTATACAGTGCTTTCCTTTGTACATATTCATTAGCAGGGGTCGGATATTTATTTATTTATTTTCGCAAAATATTTAATTAAAAATTTACTATAAATGGCCAAAATATTTACTTAAAACTGGAAAAATATTTACTAAAAATAAGCTAACTATTGTCAGAACACGTAAATA
>JAAAYG020001082.1:18284-32814 GCA_009936455.2 Tomocerus minor
AGTTGCCTTTGAGTTGTAGCTATGAATTGTTCAATCGAGAAAGTGACGAATAATTTTTCTATTCTCATCATGGCCACACACACACACACACACACAGCAGCAGCCTATGAATTCAACTATGCCAGATCATTAATGCGAAGATAGTGAAATATTTTGGTCGAGCTTTAAAAATAGTGTATCTATAGTGGATGTATAGATTTTGCATTTGATTTGAAAAGGGAGTCCACCAGAAAGAATATTTTTCCTGCATGAACTACAAATAGATACATGTAGTTGAGTTAAGAGCGAGAGAGAAGGCAGTCAATCACAGGAGTAGATAAAGATGATTTGAGTATGAGTTAGAGCTGAGTGACTGATTGAGTGGATGAGTTGAATTGAAATCGTGGAAGCATATGATGTGTGATGGGTAGGAGAAAATAAATGAGTGCAAGCGATTCTAGTGGCTTTATTGAGTCTCTTGAGTGTCACTCGCTCATCTTTAGTTCAGTTCAGCGGAGGAGAGTCTGTTGTGCTTTAAATGGAGTCAGTCACAGAGTGCTTCGTTCCTTGCTCTGTGTCCTGACTGAGTTGAGGAGACAAGACACGAGTGTCGATTTGGATTCTGCAAAATAATAACTGACGTGAGGATAAGATGAATATAAATCTTCAATATCTGGAGTTGACCCCCCTCGTCGTCTCTCGATTGGACGGAGGCAGGAGAAGATCCGAAAAATCTTTTTTATTCCCTTCCCATACAAATCCCACATTTTCAATAAGACCACACCAGCTCACCTCTCACTTTACTTCAATTCACTTGATTTCCCTCGCTAAGGGTTAGCAACAACCAACATCCACTCCTTCCACCGTAATACACACTGCACATCCACCTCTGCTTTGCATTTTACACACACTTTCGCCATTTTCGATATTTGATCGCCTTTAACGTCAACTTGTAGCCTAGCGACAACTGCTACACCACCAAACCCATATATATTTATTTATATTATAACATCTCATAAGTATCTGTCCTATAACTATTAGCTATCTTCAATATTCAATTGCAAACATGCTTACGATAATAATTGAATGAGACGTTCATGTTAAAGTACTAAATAAACTAACCCATATTAATTTTTAAAATTGCGACAGATATAATCATCTACTTTGACCTGACATGACAGCCTAAATTGTGAAACATCTTTATACAGGCTAACACGTCATACATCTACAGCTGCACGGTGAGATTGAATTTTTTGGCAAGAGATACTGGAAATTGAAAATAGACAGGAAATTTTGCTATATCCTAGTCATCTGGGTAAATAGACTTATGATTGGAGTATTCCATCTTTCCGGGAGGCCCAACGATATCCAGATTAGAAACCGCCAGGACCCGGAGGAGTTTGCAAATAATTTCACGTTCCTACATCCACTCACTCAGATTGCTCCACTCGTTTATTCAATCTAGAATTTTCCCTGCTACATCTGATGATCTTTATCATGGACAAGAACTGCTTTTGATTAATACCTGAACTAAACAGACACAATTATTATTACAATGTTCAAGAACAAGGAATTTTTAAACTGGCAGAGTCTCAAACTATTGTTTGTTAAAAAGGGTAGTTTAGAAATTGATCTGGAATTAAAATGCATTAAATTGTGAGGAATATTATGATCTCGATATTTTCCATTTCGTCTCCCCCATCTTCTACTTGAAAGAAAATTTTCAAAGGTAAACAGTTTTATCGCTACAGAAATAAATCCATATAAGCACAAAAAGCGTAGATTTAGTGAGAGGAGCCATAAAGGTCCGAATTTGGAAGTGTCGTCGTCAGAGATAGATGCTAGCAGCAGGAGCAGCTTACGTACGTGGAAGCAGTAGGTAGAAACTCACCATTGCATTGTTGATTGTCTATTGTACTTATCTCCATTGTGAAGATGCACAATCTGTTTGGTCATAATATTAGAGATGTGTTTTTTGTTTCCATTCTATAGATATGATGTTTCATGCTCTTGGAACTTTGACCATGGATTTATAATGGAAGTTTAGGCGAAAAGAGGTAAAACGTGGAGAGAATACATTAGAGATGAGAAAAGGGGTAGTTTCCTCTCTCTCTCTCGCTTAGTGCGTCGATACGGCACATAGTTGAGTCAAACTACTACACCGTACGTACTGCAGCTATAACCATATACTACTTATAGTGATGCTGTACTTTGGACTAGGGACATCGAGGAATTCAATCTAAGATTTGAGCAAATCTACCAAACAAACCAACTCTCAACAGCATTTCCACATGCTTCCCATATCTCCCCTACTCATTCCATCCACTACGCTTCATGCCTCCCCATCTCTCGTGCATACGTGAACCTAGCATTTTATGCATTGACCTGACTGACAATGAGTTCATAATGAAAACTTTATGCTCTACGTGAAGAAAATATCTAGATAGATGTATTCCTATTAAAAAAGCACAAAAACTTTCTATGAAACAATGAGATTTAGCTTTTAGCACACTCACGGTAAGCCACCCTTAAACTATAGCCTTAGGCCAACCTTAAACTACAGCATTGACAATGCATGTATTAACAAAGCCATAAAATATAATGTATTTTTAATAAATTACTTTTTACTAGATAATCTATACTTGTGATTTTGAGAAGAGTTTCTTAAAAGATAACATGGTCATTGAATAAAGACAAATAATGGGAATCAATAAATGTTTGAGATGACTTTTATAAATTATATTTATTTCACATTTTATATCCTGCTATTATTTTCTGTTAATTTCTTCTAGACATTACGTAACTATCACAATAATTGATAGTTCCATAGGATGGGATTCTTTGATCCAATTGGAAAGATACGTATTGCTGTTTTGTTCAGTGAAAATGGAAACATATGTGACATGATCGGTTATGGGTGGATTGGAGAGTGATGTGAGGAAGCTGATTGTCAAGCCAGGGTACCTATCTATAATGTTCGTTAGGAGAGAGAAGATTGAAGTGGCCATCGCAGTAGGAGTTTACCGAAATACTCCTTTTGTGATGACATAAACTGAGTTTATGGGGTTGATCTAAGAAAAGAGAATAATCCAACGATCAAATCAACCCCCAGACGAATCCAATTAATGTCCGATCAATCATCTCGCCCTACGCGACACATCAATTCACTCCACTTCACTACAATTCCATTCCGTTCTATTAATTGAATCCACCACTCGAACACACGATCAATTCTAGCCGACTACCTACTTACATACATAATAATTCTGAAATATAAGTCTTTGACAATATCCTTGTGTTATTCTCTGTGCAGTAGTGGCCTGAACATTAATTTTGATATTTTATGAGTAGCTATACCTACTAAGTAAAGGGAAAGATATAAAAACGATTAAGTTGCAGTTTATGGAGAATTGCATGTAAGTAGCTGAACAAAGTTGTATAACAGGAAGATGAATGGATGGATTCTTTGAAGTTTATCTTGTAGGCGTAATCAGGAGAAATGTTTTGAAATCTGTTACAAAATCTCAATTAGTTTTATCTGTGTTCTGAATGCGGAGGATTGTAAGGTGTAATTTATGAGCATTGTAGTTTATTGATTGTGAACACATTAAGATCATTTGATTCATTTTAGTTAGAAGGTTTTATATTGTGTGATGGTAGGAAGTTCATTGTTTGTCGACGGTTTCTTCATAAATTAAGAGCCCTACGAAGAAATTAGGAAGAAAAGTTTGAGGGATTCGAAATTGAAATTAAAATGATGTGACTTGTTAGATAATCCAATGGGAAAACCACTTAGAAAGTTTATTGGCAAACATCTTGCTAAAGTTCTTTGCGGATTCCGGGAGGAATTGCGGATCAGCCAAAGTCGTGATAACTTTTCAAGTTGTTGAGGTTAAGAAGCTGCAATATTTCGTAATGAAGGCTCTTAAGTAAAGTATTTATTTGTTCCCGAACTTATCTAAATATATATCTACATGCATCAACTATATGGGAACTTGTAATAATTATAATAATATATTTATATATCCGTCCGACTATTTATCAACTCTGGAGATCTATAAATTATAAATGCATTAAATAAGTAGTTCATAGCAAATAATAATGGTGTATAGTAGGCAAGAGTTTAGTTAATGCATATAAATACAAGGAGAGTACATAGTTGTGTGTGTGTATAATCTTGTATAACTAAGGAGAGCATATTATTAATAGTTAGTTCTAGTGGTTCGTTAGACATAGTAGTTAGAGGATGGTGCGATTAGAAAGACAAGAAATGCAATTAGACATGAACGTTGGTAAAAACTCTGTGTGTGTGTGTGTAGCTCCAGTGGAAGAGAAGTCAAAATCTTTTTCTTAATTTCAGTGTAACAAATGAGAGGTAAATTGTAAGTTGTTGCGTCGAGCACTAATAGTTTCTGATTTAATAGTTAACTCAGCAGCGACTATAATCAGATTCCCAACATCCATCACAATCATGGCAATACAGAAGGATGGATGGATGCTGCATGGCGAAGGGAAGTCACAACAACAAGCCAGTCCTTCGGTGAGTGAGTGAGTGACTGCCTTTTGCAATGGCTCATCATAAAAAGCGTTATTATAATAAAACTTTCTTTGATTGGTGGCACATGGAAAAACACATCAAGTGGGAAAATAATGAATAAAAACGAGAAAATGAAAGTCGATGCGGAATGCTGAAGATGTGAAGAGCTCGCTTGCCTTCCAGATAATAAATTAATGAGAGACGCCCTTGAGTTTGACTTTTGTTCATCGTTAGCAAAATCTCATGTTGTTATGTCATGGCATGCCACCGCAGCAGAAACCACTCAACCACCATCCATCCCTTCTTTGTCTTAAAATTCTCTTGTACTCTACAGCTTCCACAACGTTCACTTAGAATATTATTAAATTTCCTCACCTACATCCACATTTACAAAATCACAAACATAAAATGCGCAAACTACAATCACCCAGTCGTCAACGTTTAGGAAAATGCTGAGTTCCCATCCGTTTTTACAAATCATTTTTGATATAATGACTGAAAACGTTACGCATACATATGTATGTGCAACTGACTTTAAAGTGCACTTACTCATGCCATCACATCACCACTAAACTAACCAGAAGTAAACTACCTCTAATAAGTAGACAAATACGAGGAAGATCATCACAAATTATTACAAATATATCCTCCCTATATCTATAAGCAATTTATATAGAGAGTTTTTAAGGATAGACGTTGTGTGTGTACAGACACACACAGAGTGTGTACATAGAAATAGTAATTGTAGATTCAGGATGCATTCAGAAGATACAAAGCCCTAACCTTCCCATTTTTTCTTATCGAGGGAAAATAATTGTCAAAATCTTCTGTACTACTCGTCAGTCAGAAGCCTGGAGAGTATTTTTTGGTCTACTTACCTATTAGGTATCAAATTAAGGAGAAGTCATGTAATGTAGACCTACGTATTATCACACATCAGACAACAAGGTGGGTGATGTGATGGGGTGTAGTCCAATCTTAATGTATTGTCTTTTGTTAACATCCTGCACTGTAAATATGTACATGGATCTCAGAAGACTGTACACTATGTACGTGTGTGTGTGTGTATCATCATCGTGTCTGCATGTAGCAGAGAGAGAGAGAGAGAAAGAGAGTCTCGGAGGAGCATCCTTTCGTAAACAGGTATTCAGTTAGTCATGTTCTTCCAGCTATGCTATTATACAAAAGATACGTAGTCTGATTGTGTTAGGATGTTGTTGTTTGTGAGTTAAGGCTAAAGCATACAAGTCCACGCACTCACTCACTCAGTTTCCTCGCTAAGTGAATTGTGCTCAGCGTCTGTCTGTGTGGCTCAATAGAATAATATTCATGATTACTCCTCAACAACACTACAACAACTAGCATCAAAGGTGAACACACACAGAAATAATGTACGGGGAGGATAGTTACTTACGACGATTAGCCACCAAGCGCATAGGAACTCTTTAGAGTCCTCTCTGACTCTTTAGCTTTAGGTGCCAACTTAACTCCATCATTCTAATATCATAACCCATTTTTCCTCTATCTATCTCCATACAAATATCCCTACATCAATCTCACTGAACTCAACCATTATTAAGCTCCAACTCTCATTTTTTACGCTCCCTCCAGCCAAATGAAACAAAAGTGGGAGAGTGAGATCCGACAGAATGCAACAGAAACTATGGATTAGCTTTTTATGAGTCTCTCGGCATATCTCTGCTCCTATTTCATCCATTCCCTATAATCCTTCACTTTTATAAATGCACATCCAGATATTTACATGTAACGAGCATCTCTGAATCATTTATTGCCCCACCATTACAAAACTAGCCATACACTCATCATTCTTAACACTGCACTGCATTGTTATGCAGGAATTAAAGTTATCCCAGCCACTATTAGCTAAATCCCTCTCCTCTTCTAAATAAGCCCAATAAATGACAAGGAATAAAATTGTACTGACCAGACTAAACTTAAACACCCTTGACTTTGACTCAACTTGAGTTGATTGACATACCTATACCTGTGTGAATTCCTATGGATCCTCTCTGCCAATTACTCTCATGCATGAGCCAGACTGACATTCCAATCACTCCTAATCAACCAAATTTACAAGGGATTAAGAATCTGTGTCTGTTTGTCAATTTAGCTACACTATTGATTTCTTATTACTAGTTACTTGCAATGTAAACGCATTATTTTTCCTTTATTTCTATAATCATAAAACAAAGTGGTAAAATCTGCATGGAATTTAATCTTGACTTTCGATGATTATACAACAACACCATATCACTACTTGTTGCTTTTCTTCAGATATGTATTTGTACAGAGCGTATGAAACAAAGCATTATGCTAATATCTATTCTCCCAGGGAACTGATTTTTTTCCCCTTTAATCACATTCTTATGTGTATATTCCGATATTGCATGCTAATTATTGCCAGATACATTGTATTTACAATTCCCATAATATTATTACCTGACCAAATTAGTAGTTTTAATTAAAAACTAAATTCTGGAAATAATATTCTAACCATTTGCATTCCTGCCAAGCTACAATTAGTCAGTTCACCATTTCACTCTTTAAAGGATATCGTGACTTTTTAAAATGTTTATTATTCATATTATTTACAATTAGTCATCATTCCAACACACCACAATCAAACTGAGTTTTTTTGCGATCTGTTATTCAATTCTCTCAATATATAAATAGCCAACGCTAATGTACGTAGCTATAGATAAATTTGCTTTTTATTTAGTGATGGTTGAGTTAGGAGAATGTTCAAATGTAGGTGCATACATATGTCTTGCATATGTTGTTGGATGTTTCTGCTTCTGAATTTATCCTCGATTGAGACGAACGATAAAAATGACATGATTATTACATTAGCTACTTACTATTTGTACTTCACACTGTTCATGCTCCTTCCATTCGTTAGACTTGACTGTCCACTCTTCCTTCTTTTCTTAACACTTAATATTTGTGAATCTGGAGGCTAGGTTCTCAAATATCATTTTGTTAACTCGCATGAATATTTCGGCATCAAACATTTTATAAAGGATTAATTAGTATGCATTTATTCCCATAATGCGTCACACCTTTTGCCTCTGCAAAGGCAACTTTTCACGTTTCTTCTCCAATCCCTGTAATATGTGTACGTGAGTGTGATTATCAACTTGTTTAGACTGTTCTGGATGTCTGTAAATCTCTGTACATTCAATTAACAGATCAACTGGCACACAGGAGAATTAACACTTACGGATGAAATTAGGAATTCATAAGTGACTAATTAACCAAGTACATTCGGATATTATTTAACAAGTTACCTAATTATTACCGGAGCTTCGTTAGGTACTAATCCCAAATAGATACCTAAATAGCAAAAGGCCAAGTAAAATGAAAATTGTATCCGAGTGACACGAATAACTTGAAACAAAATGTATTAGCGTCTGGTATTATCATGTCTATTATTTCCTGTTTATTATCTAAATGTAATTTTATTTTCCCCATTGTTTCTTTTTTTGGCGTTTGAGCAGACTGAGTTATAATAATAATTACAAACAAATACATAATACATCTATTGTGATATTAATACATTTTTTATCCCTCCGTTTTTGGTATGGAACTTTTTTTGGTATTATAATGACCGATTGTGGAATCTTATTCGACTGCTACTGAGCTTAATTTTCTGGATTGTTATTCTTCAAGGACTTCAAGCTTTCTTACTAATTCTCCATGAGGCAGAAAGGCATATCTGCTAATAATTTACTGCTGCGTAATCAAACGCTTATTATTTGAACGCAGTCAACCTTCTATTACATTTCTGTTGCATATTTTCCTTGTAGCTTGCCTATTATTTATTTAGAGTACCTTGCCACTGTTTAAAAAGGGCTTTTCAAAGGAATTCCTTGCAATCTGTGAGTGAATGGAGCTGGTGACGGCTAATTTAAAAAATAACATGTTGTCAATTTCTAAAGTAAACAAAGGGTACAAAATACAAAAGGCCATGCATTTCATTTTTATAACGTGAGTAACAAAATGAGACAGCTGATACAGGATGATCCAATTACAATATAAATAGATTAGTAGGTAAACTTTTTTCAATTTATTCATCCCTTTTGTATTTTACATAAAAATGCCCAACAACATATAGAACAACCATTTATTAGCTCCTTAAACCTCATTAATTTGTTAAAACAGGTAGGTTTGCATTTTTCCCAAACGTTTTACAAGGAGATAGAATTTGAGGCTCTCTCGTCAAACTGACTCAATAATAGTCTGTAGGATGATGCTTATAATAATATGAGGAGAAGGAGAGAAACGGGTTAGATGACATGTGTGCATGTGAGGGCATTGTAATTTGTACTTTAGTTGGCGTTAACTATATAATATCTCTAGGGTTAGTTACATTAATCCTATAGCTGATTTGAACTCCTGTTTTATTGAGCTATAGGTAGGCAATGCAATAAGGCAAGCGGGTATCATCGCGAGGTGCAAAGGAATCCTTTATTTTAGTATCTATCAACTGTGAATCTTGATGCTGATGGAAATTGACAAGGTAGACAGAGAGTATACACATAGCATCGGATATCGTTAGTTTATCAACGTTTGGCAGCTCTCGTACAAAAAACAGATTGTAGATAGTTCCTATTATTTTCTATTGTGTTTTACATTGGCTTTATTAAATTCTTATTAGACGGGGCTTCAGCTCTATCCATTATTATTACTCTTCGTTTGTACACAAGACGCTGGTGGCAAAAACTTTCTCTTACTGGTAGGCTGTAAAAATTCCCTGCCACAAAAATTGAAGCTTGCTAGTGAGCAAATTCGATTTTTGGCATTTATTTTCAAATGACAATTTTTATGTCGGCTACAGATGGGTTATTATGTGCATATATTGTGTTAGATTTTTTTATTTAAATAATTTTTCTATACAGTACATAAATAAGTGTGCCATACATTTTTATTAATTTAACTAGAATAAAATTGTACTGTAATTGCTTTGTTTTCGGGCACTAATAATTTAGTTACTATGTCTTACTACATGTACGATATATTCCATTAAACAATTATTTAAAATTACAGCTAAGAACAGAATCACTCAGTACATAGCTGCCGCTATTACAACAGCGGCACTTCAACTATATTATGACCGCGCATTAAGTTCATAATCAAATTCCTGCAACATTAACATATATTAATGTCCTTAAATGCCAAGTAGGCTAGATATATTATTCAGTCGCTGGTGGCAAAACGAATAAGCTAAAAAAATTCTACATGCTTTCTTAAAAACTCTCTAATTTTACTGTTTATTGTAGTAAGTAATAAAAATTCTCCAGTATGTATCACATAATCAGTACGTATTCCTCTTCCTTTTTTACATTTTTCTCATTTCTCATTTCATATTATTTCCCTTCCCTCTTTGCACCCCTTTTGTGTCCATCCTCCCTCTTTTTTTGCATTTTTTCGTGAATTTTTTTCTTTGCCGGGAAAGTAGTTGGTTTTGCAAACTTTAGTCTCACTACCGGGGGTTTCTAAAATTCACTGGTAATGAGAATACCCAGAATAGTATGCTTTTTCCACCAGCGCAGGCAGAGGATTGAGCTGGTGATGATCGCGAGTTCCTAGTTCCTATCTCAGTCCGGACCAGAGTGTAGTGCAGTGTGCGGCTGATATTGTAAAACAGAGTTTTACAAGTCTATGAAAAAATGCGTGGAGAATGAGAATGATGAGCTGAGTTTAAATGGAAAGGCCTAGACCCTGTCAGGTTCCTATTATTGCTGTTTGGTAGCACTCTTGCCTGGCCTACAGCATGCACGCACTAAAAACAACACCAGCAACCGATGTAATTTGAAATAGGACTACTAAAGAAGAAGGGAATATATGAAATAGTTATTATAGGCTTAAGATGCACAACAAACACTTTGGGTATAATGAGAGGGGTCGTGAAATGCGGCTAGCTCCATTAATATATCGAAAATTGAAATAGTTACAAAGAAAAGGCTATGATTCTCAGTCGAGTAGTTCTTTAGCTAGTGTAGGTAATATAGTTAGCCAACCACAAAAACCCACCTTTGTGTAATGATAAAAGGTTGCCTCTTCTACATTGTGTAATATAAATAGGTAGACACAGAGCTGTATCTAAATACATGAAGAGTAATGGGATAACCGACATTTTTGAGTCTATCTCTCCAGAAAACATTCTGTTACGTGTCTATAGGCATTTAGCTCTGTAAGAACTCTCGTATGAAGAGTTACCAATGCAGAAGAAGAGTAAATTGGTCGTTTAATGTATTTTGTGAAGGTATGATGGTGTTTCCGTGCTAGAAAATGAGAAGATACCCTGAGAAGAGAGTGAGGAAGATTACGTGCATCCTTTTGTGTAGTCGCTCGCACTGTGGAGAGAGGTAATAGAATTAGTGGCGAGTCTGCATAGGGCAGATATGTATATAATAAGCGAAAAAAAGAAGGGATGGCATATATCTGCGTCGCTCAGAAACAAATGTCAGTCACCATCACGGCAGCTGCTCCAATTATTTCACACTCATGTCAGTGCAGGGAGGCCCAAGTCGAAATGCCCGTGGCATCCAGCAACTGACTGCCTTCTTTTGCATGCTGACCTGACTAGCTAACTGAATCCGTGTTGGGAGACCGCTGCATGAAGTGGCATCCTAAATTACTATTACACTGTGGTCGGGAAATTACTAACGAGCTCCGGTTACGACCACCGCTAATCACTAATATTTAGCGTATTTGTCTATCTATCTATTCCTTTTATCTCTGCTCTATTCACTTAAATTAGTTGCAGACAGAAGTGCAGAAGATACGCTCCGTCGACTTCCCAAACCTTCCATCACTACATCCCGAGATTAGCCTCGATAAAATGATGTCTATGAAAGAGTACACAATTGTTGCTAATCCTATACTTTGTTTCCACACTAATTATATTATAGTCCTTTCCTTTTCAATCCCATTTAGCTCTAATTCTACATTGTTACATCTACACATTTCACCAGGAGCTAGATAAGCCAATAAGTTAAAGAAATAAAACAGAAAAGACAAGACAGGTGCCTTTAGCACTTTCACAATCATACACCACACACACACACACACACATACACAAAATACATTCACATCCATTTATCTGTGTCTCTCTCTTTTTACTTTTTACCAACAGCAAAGCAATCTTTCCCGATCCCATGCAATATAATTTACCCATAGTTCTCAGTTCTCATCTAAATACATGGATACAACTGCCTGGGATACTTTCATGCACTATTTACCCGTGCTAGGCTCCGTATGCCTTTATCTTCTCCACAGATTGCATAGATGCACAACACAGATAGCACTATAATTGACGTAATGCACAATAAAATGCAATAAAAACATCTCATGACTAAAAACAATATATTTCACCCAACCAGAACTGAACTCCCAATTACAGATACAATGAGCCACTTCAGTTCAGTCATGTCAAACTCATTTCATACATGTTTCAGCCGTATCTCGTCACTACATGAACTTGAACAACACTCTAAAATCATATCCAACATCGTAAAACACATGCATACTCGCTACAAAGACATGAACATTCAATATCTTCTGTAATCTTCAATATCACTTGTACATGAAATGGAACAGTAACATTCCCCATCAATGTTCTCTCAAAAAAATCCATTTCATACAGTGTTAATAAATGTTAAAGATTTTCAACAATATTTGGACAACACTTGTATAAATGCTAAATTACTTTCATATTACTTTGTATAATTATATTTATGATAGTTTTGATGGGAATTTGAGTTTTGTTGTTGATACACATTGAAAATAGGAAAATCCGGATGCGAGTAAAAGTATAATAACAGGGCTGTAGATGCATGGGGTAGATGAGACGTGCGGATCGGCGAACAGACCTGGCATTGTGTGCATGAGTGTGCCATGTCATAAAATACAGAGGATATTTTTGAGCCTTAATGAACCGTTCTCATTGAACGCTCATCAATCAGTCAGCAACTGTCCCAAAAACTGGGAAACATTAGACTTAGAGCAGCTTAGCTCGCTCTTTCCACGAGCACAACAGAAACATCTCGCTCTCCTACTTCTATCTATATCTGTTCTACTGATTATTAGGATGTCGGAGGAAGAGAGCTAAATGCCATCCATCTCTTCCTTCGCGTTTTGTGAGGAGTTGCATTGGATTCAATTGCAATGTGTACATAGTTAGCAATCCCGCTCTGGCTGTTCTCCTACATCGTCTCCTTCCTTCACCATCTTTTACCCAAAATACAACGAAGCGAAACGAGCGAGCGAGAACAAAGCGAACATTGTGCATCTATGCTCAATGTGTGTGTGCAATTCGTAAGTTGATATTATTATGTTCAGTGGGCTACGAGCTATAGGAATAGTTGCTCTTTTGACAGCTTTAGTCATTCTAGTGTTAACTATGGCCATCGTTTTCGACGACTGACATGACGTGACGCGAGTGACTATCCATCCATTTCATTGCAGAGCCTCCGTCCATCCGTCTTCCTCCCGTTTCTATCTCACAACTGCGTCCAACAATAATTTGACAAAGGCAAGCTGCCCAACTGTAGGCCAACACCGTTTCGACGCTCTTTCTCACAATCTCCAGCACTCCTACACTAATTTCATCTGCCCGACATATGAAATCTTTAATTGCACATCTTCTTTCAATATACAATTAATACAACTATATTGATGCATCTAGGATTACTGCAATTTATATGCAAAATTAGCCAACATAAACTACAATATCTGCACAAGGACATGTATTTCCATAAAAATAAGATGTAATTATATTTTCTAATGTCATTTAATAGAATTGTCGAGTCGTCTCTAAGCATAAAGAACACCCGTGAACATGAACTCTAATAATAAATTAGCGATAAAAACCAAGAAATACAAACCATGTTTGAGTTACAAAACTATTCTCATGTATTCTGTGTTGTTTGTGTCATATGCCATGCTATTTTTTATGATACTTTTTCCTTAAAATCGGCAGATTTAGAAATCGGATTCAATTGCCACGGCTTATCAGCCCTCTCCTACTTTTTTCACAGGTGCCCGACTTGTGAGTGTGTTAGGGGGAGAGTATGACATCTTCTATTGGTAGTAGAGTCACACTATTGATCGTCTTGTTGTTGTCCTTATTTTACTGCTGCTGTAATGTAGACCACCGTGTATGGTAAGTAGAAATCTGGAGTTGTTGTGAGTGAAGAGTCTGTCATTGACGATTTAGAATCTTCTTGCCACGCATTGGTAGTGTGAGCCTCAACTTCATTAGGTGTAGTTAGAATACGGGAAACATCTTTACACCTTGCAGCCGCAATTACTACAACTAAGAGCACCTGTAATAAAATAAGCGGAAATGTGCATTATAAATTAAATGAGATGAGATAATTAGATTATTAAACATTTTTTTTTATTTAAAAAAAAATTAAATGTTTGGCTAAATAAAATATAGTTAATTTACCAAAATTGCTTTCATTTTCGGACGAAAATTTTGAATATTTGATTTCGCAAAAGTCAGACGAAGTGATTATCTATCTTTAAAAAAGGACAAGAGAACTGATGCGTAGATCACTTCTAGCATCCTTCCTTAAATATATAGCTGAACTAGTACTTCTGGATAAGGTGCTAAGTGCCATCCTTAATCATTTGCAGTAAAATACTTTGTTAAGTAGGTCGATTTCGATACCAATATCCCATCTTTACTTTAAAACAGGAAATGTATTTTATTTTGTGTATGTTTCTCCTGTTTGAGTGTCCAGGAAAGTAAGTTCAATTTGGTAGATTGAAGAATTTACCTTTGGAGTAATTATTCATGAATTATCTTTTTTCCCCTCGAACAATTTCATGTAGCTATATTTGCATGGAAAAATTAAAAGAAATGAAAGTCGTAATAGGTCTGAAGCAATCTATGCACTAGCAAGTTGTCATAGATGGGCAAAATACATGGTAAAGTATTTTGAAAATACTTTGTTCAAAATACAAAAATTTTAACCTTAAAAT
>JAAAYG020001093.1:5072-30274 GCA_009936455.2 Tomocerus minor
TTTTTTTTAATTTTCTGTAACTGACCCGCAACTAAGAAATTGACAGTAGCTGTAATGCAATGACAGGTGTCTGTTTTATATTTGTATTTTATTTTTTTATTAACGAGACCGTGCCTCGTTTATTGATTTGATGGGTTCCAGTGTCCCCAAGTACGCTCATAAAAAGAAATTCACCAGTTTTGTTTAATAACGGTTATCGTGCTATAAATAAAACATTTTTTTTCTTTGTATCTTTGATATCCTACGAATATTTGTTACTTTTTATAGCAATGATCGTTTTTAAGGCTAGATCATCAAAAGGAGAATAATACTTTCACTTTATGACAGGCGATAAACATTTGTTTTGCTTTTTACTGCTTTAGTTTTTCCTACTTTAGTTTTATACGTTTTTTATATAGCCCATCGTTTTTTAATGGGAAATAGAATTAATTTACATTTCCGATGTCCTTTCTGAAAGTTTGATAGGTAGGTCAGTTACCTGTCGAAAGGTATGCAATTCTGACATTATTATTTAGATTTATCAATTCTTACGGCAAAGAAGAAAACCATATGTAAAAATCCCGTAGATGTTAAAGATCAACGGTAGAGCGACGGCAAAAAAGAGACATGAACATTATGCTGCAATTTTGGACATTATTAAAATGAAAGATATTTGGGAGTAGCTACGATGGTGGTTATCGCAAGAAGGCACTTTATTATTTTATGAATCAACGACGTGAGAAAAGGAATTAGTTAGGGGTACTCAAAGGTACCTATTACTGTGTATTATGCTATAAATAAGAGATGCTTTTTAAAATATTTAATTGAATAGTGATATGCTATTTTTCCTTTCATGCTGCGCAACAGAAGAGACAATACACGGAGAGGGTACGTCTTCATGCTTTCTAAACCATTGCCTCTGCATGTTGCGGGTGTTTACGTCAGAGAGGTACAGTTTTTGTCAGTCTGGCCCGAAACTATAACTGTGATCGTGCTAATTATCTAAAGTTTCCACTTTGCCAAGGGATTTGAACTGGTTTAAACTGGTTGGAGAATGCATTAATGATTTGGATGTTTATTTACTGTAAATGACAAAAGTCCGTTGTTTTCTCAGTTGGGAAGTGTGATTTGAACTGGATAACTGTACACCTCTGACTAGAGTAAATAGAGTGACAAGTATAATCTCAATAAATGAATAGTGAAGAGGGGTGAGTTGGCAGGATGAAGTTCATTAATTTGCACCTGTCACCAAATAATATAGTGCACCTACGCAGCGTCCACTAACTTCTGCGTCGGATTCTTAGAATGTGACGTTGTCGCTTCAGCTGCGTTCAGCTTAATTATTCTTTCTCGGAAACCATGCATATCCATAGGAGTTGATTTAATGGAGAAAATAATTGATTCATTTACAGACTACATCAAATACAACGCCCATGAAGAATTTGCCGACCGACGTACCAGAGCTGCAGCTCGAACTTATTTTTACATGAATGAAGCTCAATGCGAAAGAAATATGGAAACATTTCTCCAGTCTATCGAAGCTGTATCTGGTGAGTGCCTCTTCCATGCCCTCATTCAACTAAACGCAAATAATTCCCAATCTCTTTCATCTCTCTACCTTGACTCTTACATTTAATCCAGATATTTTATATTTGTCTGAAGCATTTAATTTATTATTGTTCAACTACAGGGGCTACGAAAGGAACTGGATTCGCTGCTATTAAAATTACTGCTTTAGGAAGACCACAGCTCCTTGTGAGAATTTTAACTCTTTCAAACTTAATTACTTTCTCCACTTTCCCTCTCTCTAATACACTTAGCCAACTCTGTGCAAACTTTCTCCTTTAACCTACATTCGACTCTAAAAACCAATTCCTTTAGTTATCTTTTGAAGTTTATCCTGGAGTTTTCTAATTTGTTGTAGCTACAACTTTCCGAAGCCATTGCACGTGTTCATCGTTATGTCGGAGCTTTCACAGGGAAAAAGGGAGTAGTACTTGAGCAAGGGCTCAGACCTGAGGATTTGAAACGAAGACTTGAAAGAGCAGGAAAAGCAGATCCAACGGTCCAGTCATGGCTTGACAATATGACTTTTGATTCTTCTGGGTACGTTTATTAACAGCAAACTATTATAAGTCCTTGAATTGTGTCCTCCATGATTAATTTTCGTTTTTATTTTGCAGTTTGATCCATTTGCTTCCATGGAAAGGTGTGGTGGAAGCAAGGGAACAGCTGAGGGATGCACTCAAAGTCCCCGATCCTTCCACGGGCAAGATGGAAAATCTTGTGCCACCTTTGACTGATCAAGAAGAAGAAATGTTTCGGAACATGATGAGACGTCTGCACACAATATTTAAAGTGCGACGCATTCCATTTTCATTTATTTCCTTGTCTGTGTTCCGAGTTAGGTTATTATGTGGATTATTGACATTCTTTTGTATTGGTAGGTGGCGACGAAGTTAGATGTTCGTGTCATGGTCGATGCAGAGCAGAGTTACTTTCAGCCTGCCATTTCTCGTATTGCAATGGAAATGATGCGTATCTACAATCAAGAGAAAGCAATTGTATTCAACACATACCAATGCTACCTGAAAAATGCGTTGCACAGCCTTTCCACAGATTTGGAGCAGGCCGAGCGTCAGAATTTCTATTTCGGAGCAAAACTTGTTCGCGGTGCTTACATGGATCAGGTACTTCTTCCCTCATTCCATACTCTTTGAACATAATATATCTATTAGAGATTGAGAGAGCGAGAGTTGGGAGAAGTACGTGCTAATGCACTTTTAGCTAAACGGTGAGCATCTACATGACAAGGAGATAGAGAACTGATGGTTAGCACTGTCGCAGTGCTGTGACGTATTTCACTACCATCTGCATGCACTTTCATTTCCTTTTCTTCCTATCATTTTTGGTATATGGGAAGCCGGTCTTACATAAATAACTATGATGATTTGAATTATAGGAACGCTCTAGAGCTGCAGGACTTGGTTATGATGACCCAATCAACCCTACTTATGAAGCTACTTCTGAAATGTACCAAAATTGTATGCTGGAGGGTCTTCGGAGAATAAAAATTATGAAGGCGCGTGGTGATACTAAAAAGATTTCTATAATGGCTGCTACGCATAACGAAGATACCGTTCGCTTTACTATCAAATCGTAAGACTTATTTACTAGCCATAATTAACATTATGTCCATAATTAATAATTAACGACTCGGAAGCAAATCATGGAAAACTGGGGCATTGCGTGACAACGCTAATCATTAAGTCAGGACATTCCGAGAATGATTAGAATAGCTATGACATTTGACTTTTCCAACTATGGCATTTCCATCTGATCTATTTTAATGCTCATTCCATGTCTCTTTATTAAAATTCTAAAGTATTTTGTGTTGATATAGAATGAAGGAGTATGGAATCAAGCGATCGGATCGTGTGATTTGCTTTGGTCAGCTGTACGGCATGTGTGATCAAGTTTCCTTTCCACTAGGTCATTACACTGACGAATAAGATAGCATTGATTGTCGCATAACTATTTTCCTTATTAATGCTAATTACTTGTGGCTGTATTGGTTTATAGGGCAGTCTGGATACTCTGTGTACAAATACGTACCTTATGGACCCGTTGCTGATGTGTTGCCATATTTATCCCGCAGAGCTCTAGAAAATCGGGGTTTCCTCGGAAAAATTGAAAAAGAAAGGTCCTTGCTGTGGAAAGAGTTGGTTAGACGACTTGCGAAAGGTCAACTATTCTATAAACCCAAGGGTCACTACGAGCCTTTGTAATTAGGTAGTGCATTCAACTTGTGTGTGCATTATGGCTGTAACGTCTGTAGTCGATGCAAGTTTTCGAGATACTCACCATGACATTGGATCTGTTGTACTGTAGCTCATTTCTTTCTTTTCTCCAGTTATCGTCAATTAGAATTTAATGCGGCTCCATTAGTCTCACGTCGTAGACTGCTACTCTAATTCAGTTTTTAGATTGGGTTCTCGACTCGACAAAAGTAGCTACGGGAGAGCACTATTCTATAAATTCATTTGGAAAGAACTAACAACTAAACGAAAACGGAACAGTAGGTAGTTAATCAAAAATGTTGTTCCTTGCATTTATATCGTAGTAACTTAAATAGCTTTAGCAACACAATAACTTTATAATTGTAGTCACAACCTCGACTCACGACACAACGATTCCTTTCCCTGTCATTGCCATTAATGTTAATTCTGCTCTGCAATAGATTTGTTGGTAGATTTATGGAGGAAAGAATTTTATTATACTTTTTAACCGCATGCCTCTACCAAACGCACTTAACTTCTTACGCATAGAGACACAGATGAATGAATACCTTAAGTCATTAACACATTTTTTTTGTATTTTACAACAGTACTTGATGGAAATGTAGCCTAAAGCGAAAGAGTTGTACTTTCTGGAATTTCACAATAGCATTGGCCGACATTTTCATTATTCGTAAATTTTAATCTTGTATTAATATTTGTGCAGTTGTCTGGGTTATCATGAGTAGGTAGATCTTCAATTTTCTATTGTAAGACTCTGTAATAATATCCTGACTATTTTCGTTACACGTGACGACTACATTATAGGAGACCGAAACATATTTCTTTCAGAACCCTATCACAAAGGAATTGTGGCACATAGTTACAGAAGCTGAGCAAATTTATTTGACCTTTTTAGATGGCTACTAAAAATCTTAGCTGGTTGTGGATATTTTCTCCAGTGGAAACTTTTGGTGTAATTACACAATTAGAGCAAATGCTCACCTCTCAATATTCAAATAGTATTTTTTGCTCATTTAAAACTAAGTATAATATGATGTTCGAACTGTAGTCTTTTTTGAATCAGTATTTAGGAGCTGAGTAAACAAACGGTTGAAATTTCCCTATTTACAGTTACAATAGAGGTCGTGAGGTGCAAGTCTATTTGTGATGAGATAATAATTAATTCACGCATTAGGGTCGTATTAAAAAGGCTCCGAGCGGCAATAAGAATAAATCTCGTATTTCATGTTATATTTTATGAGCTAATCTAGTCTAAGAACAGTAATAGATGCTTAACTTGTGCGGAGTATGAATCTTTTAGAATTCTCTGAGTTGATTCATGAAATACTATACAAGTTTCCTATACCGCTTCCAGATTGGTTAAATAATTAGTATTTTTTACTGCGTTAAGATCAAACGTCAAATTTTTATTCAGTGTCTATTTACTCATTGTATTAAGCTAATTATTATTGTAAGTGTCTAGTCTACGTTCAATTCTTGCTTTAAGGGCTATAGATGTGGACCTGTAGCATAAATATATTAAAATATATAAAGCCTGTCGAAGAACATTGTTAAAAGAATAGTCGCTGTTCCATAGTATGTCAAATTAGACCTATAAGATATACAACAGACTCCTGTGTCGTTTACAGCCGACTATGAAGAGACTTTGCCACGTTAAAGGCAAGAAAGTAGAAAAAATGGCAAATATGAATTGAGATTATCAAGAATGGTCTCCTATAGATGCAAATAAAAAGTAATCCTAATCTTATCCTATCTAATTATTAGGAAGAGTCACTAAAAGTATTTTACTTTTTATCCTAGATAATGTATAGAGATATGAATGAATTTTCTTCTGAAATAACAATAGTGAAAGCTAATCAAAATTATTAGCTAGGACGTATCTATTAAACATAAATATCAATTAAACCGTTAGGTAAATATTTAAAAGGATTTATTACTAGCAAATAAGAATAGAGTGGTTAGTGGCGGATAAATCCTACAGCGATTCAAGATAATAATTAAACAGCTATCTGTGAAAGTTGTGTGCTAGTAATTTACGAGCTGTGTTTGTGTATCCTGCAGAAGAGTGTACGAAATCAAAATAATGCTACTAACAAGGCTATTCTATTCAACACTGCACTATTTAGCAGACATAACGCTAATGACAATATTTTAATTAACAATAAGTAACATAAACTATCTACTATACTTTCCTGACAATATCGTTATTATACGTATAGTCTATACTGTTCATGTATTCAGCCAGTAAAACTAATTGTTATTGTAAGACTTTTACTTTGATGATTATGTGGGCCCCTTATAGTTGAAAAAAAGTTCTTGGACTAAAGTTAGTTCATCAACTCGACTCTACTGCTATAATATTATTAGAAAATATTGTTGTACTTTTGGCGTGCGAGCCCGTAGTTTGTGGCACCTAGGATTATTGGTGACATGCACAGTATACAAAATGCAGTACAATAAGCAAGGAGATACGTAGCTGTGTAGTTACTTGCTTATTGTTTAGTACTTTTCGTAGTAGATTAACGTAGTTCACCTAAGATTGTGCGACAAAACTCCTTGTCAGTATTTCCACTTAATTTTTGTTCTCAAAAGTGTCTGCGTTTGCATTTTGCTTCCTTGTCATAATGTATTATGTTTTGTCTCAATCTCAATATTAATCACAAAACCATTCTTCTTTTCAGTATCATTTGTTAATCTCATTGTATGCATTTCTCACACTCGCTAGTAATTACTTAAAATATAATAAAAATGTACTAATACTATTTTAAGTGAAAGAAAGATTCCTTCATAGTAGTTCGTACATAGGTACATAGTATTAATTAATTAGGAACACATGTAATATTATATCATAAAGGGATCTTGACGCAGAGATTTTATAGAAATGGTATTTTTGAGAAAATATTGTGAATGTTATGTGTAAGTGTACATAGGATATATGAGTTACATAATCATTTAGTTTCCTTTATCCACTATAATCATTAATTTAAAGTTTATTTACGACGTTAATCATTATTTACAATTAGCAAGTATTTTCAGAGGAGAGATACTGCTGCTTTTCACTGCTCACAGTGAAACTACGTAAGTTAAGTACACATAGAGAATATAAAAATGTTAATTCTAATGGAGAGAACTATGAATGGCAAACATCATGTTTTAGTAATAAATAGCATAAAAGCTGCGTAAAAAAACAAGTTGAGTTTCGCATGCTATGCCGACAGATTTACGTTGATATGTAGTATAACTATAGAGAGTAGTTCTCCAGAATATGATGATAATGAACTATTTGCTCGTCCTTATAACATGCAATTTCACTGCCTAGTGTCTAAATTAATATAACTACTGTATAGATACACTGGTGACTATACTAGTCAATCAGTAAAATAAATTTTCGTGTAGAATGAAAACCCGTGATAAAATAAAATTAGTTAATTGGTTAATTCCCACTAGGATGGAATACGTAGCCATTGAAATGGTAAATCAATTTTAAAACATGATATATAATGAGAAATGTTAGCTGACCACAGTAAACGACGAATAGCAAAGCAATTAATTTTAAGAATTCTGTAAAAAATAATTTATTCTTATTGTATCCTTTCTTTATCCATTGATGCAAAAATCTATTAAAATTGAATTGAGTTAATAAGAGCAGTTATTATTGCATTTTGCCCTAAACTTGAGTTAGCAGCAGGGAAAGAAATCTTTATCATTTTTTAATAGTAGATATCTGTTGTGTTGCTTAAATAACCATGCAACTATAATGTCCCCAGAGGGGTCAATTGCATTTATTTCAGCCATAATTGTGTTTCTACTTTAAAATCGTTTACAGGAAAGCAAGATCATCAGTAGTATACATTAAAGATGTAGTCCTGCTATGCAACATTGTTGAGTATAGTTAAAAATGGGTTGAATTTTCTTGTGCATAGCATTTTGCTATTGTTTTGGAAATGCTATTCCCAGGTCAACATGATTAACAAAACTATTCAACGAATTTATTGTACAATTTTATTCATGCTCAAAATAATCTTTATTCCTAATCAATAGAAATGAAAGCTTTCTCAACTGGAGCCATTAACTGTTTGTCTTGCTGTTCTGCGTCGCGTTAAGCTTGATATCATGTAATTTAGTTAAGAAACAATGAGTATTCTATTCTGTAGCGTGTGCTACGCAGTCAGGTTAAGATTCTTAATTTTCCATTCTGATTAACTTTCGTGCATTTGTAAAATCTGTCCCATTAGTGTCATTAATTAATTGAGTACCTACATTGTGTATTCTATGAAATGATAGTAATTGTTATAGTGTTATCACCGTTAACTAGAGAACAAAATACTTTGTGTGAGATGACAATAAGAAACACGATCTAGTATTTTATGCAGATTGTGGCATCCTGGAAAGTAATTAATGTAATTGTGCTAATAATATTATGTTGTTATTCAAGTTCACTCACTAATTATTATTAGTGGTCTACGTAATTAGTACCTCATTCTAAGTACTTAATAATATTTTGATCCTTGTGGATTTGTAGAAACTTAAGTATCAATGTATTTTGTGCTAAATATTAAACGATCTACTTATTTAAAATTTTGTGCGTTTTTATTTAAGTTACCTTATAAACCTGATTGCAATTGTTATTGCCACGGTATGTTTCATGTGCCCTATATGATTTTAACCCTTAATGTATTTCAATAGCTAAAAAACATCCACCACTAACTGACTAGTATATATATACTTACTACACCACCTTTCACGTTTAATTTATAGTTAGTAGATGTTCCAATATACACTGAGGGGTTTAATTAAACCTGAACAAAGTCTAACAATTAATTTTCATTGCAACTCATTAAATATTTAAGTGACTCAATAATTGAAAAAACAATATTGATGGTTATTAAAGTTTTTAACTGAGTCCTGCAAAATGATTAACATATCTGAGAACCATCACTAAATATAAATGCTAAATTTATAAGCTTTGGACTTGTTAAATTAAATTTCTTGTTAAAGTACATTTTAGAAAATCGATTGCAGGTAATTGAAACCCTTCAGAATAATGTTGGAAGTTTTGTGCTAAGCTAATTATAGTAGGACAAATAAAAGTTGCCCCTTTTAGAGACCATATAAATTGTTTCATAATTTTACTGAAGCTGATTTTGTATCTAAACATCTTTGTGAGCAAATATTGCACGTTGTGTTGGTGGTGGTCAGTTCATTTAATATTATTATATTATATTTAAGGGTACAGTTGTAATGGTTATTTAATACTGAATGCCGGAGGTGACAATAAAAACTGTGATTTGTGTCAGTACTTCAATTCCAAAAATTCATTTAAACATTCATCAAATCAAATAACACTACATAGTAATAAAGGAAAAACTTCATCGGAGACGGAACAGGTGAAAGTACTGGCTAACTACGAAATAGATTGAAGACAGAGTCAGATTTGCTTACAGGATTTTTTGCCGTTACTATAATATTAAATACTTAGAAGTTCAAAATTTAACTATTTAATATTTCTGTCCCATGTAAGTCTTTTTATTATTGCTAGAAAGTGCTAGCCAAATAATAATCTTCTATGAAATATCATTTCATGATGCAAAATATTCCATACCGTTTTTACATTGAGATTCATGAGATAAGACTGAGACATAATTTTTGTCAAAATGTCTCACCAATCCCCACAACGTAGCCACAGCCTCCAGAATGTTTGCAGGCCATTATTGTGTGACATATTGTGAGTCAAGGCTATTTATTAATACTAGATACTATATAATGGTATTACTACACAAATACGCATTATTATTCAGATTATTTTATGATTGTTAACAGTTTAGATACTTCCACAATTACTAGTTAATTCCTGAAATATTTATTACGAAAATTGTTTCATATTTATATCTACGTTGCTATGATAAGATTTAGGTTTTGTACTTCAAGATATAAGACAAACCTTAAACTATTTATTGTATGTCCAGATACAAATCAGGACCACAAAAATAAACGTTATTTGTTGGCAAATAAAACACAGAAAATCTTTTATTACTTTTATTTAGTCATTTGCTAGGTACTTGTACTCAACTTTTATCTTCTGTTTGCTACTGCATCAAAATCTCGTATGTTTGATGGCTTGTGGTTTTGGTCTTGGCCTATTTCTTCTTTACCTTGCCTTGTTAACGTAAATTGACTTTATGTCAGTAAAATAGAATTCTAAGAAAAGTTTTTTACAGTTCCAAGATTTCCGAGAATTCTCTTTTTATTTCTCATAAAGTCATTTTATTTTGACTATAGCCTCATCTTACAGTTACAGAGCAGAACTACAATAAAATAAAATGCTATTATACATATTCGTAAATTATTTATTATTATATCTATGCGAATCGAAATTAATTATTATGTTTAAGATATACAGGCATCATGCATCAATTTTTGACAAACAATCTATTTTTTAGCTCTTTTCTTAACATATCGCGCTCTTCCCTTGCTCCTTTTATTACAGATCTATTTTCCGAAGCCCGTCTTGCCAAATAAGGCATGACTTTGTCAATTGGACCATACGGCGTTGATTTGTAAACAGAATATCCTTGTTCCACTGCAAAAAAATGCGAACATAATTATCTTGTTAATCCATTAGCATGAATGCACTGCATAATAATATGAATATTGTAGGCACATATTTATACAATGAATCAGAAAACTAAATTAAACTAAATTACCTAAAGGAGTACTCAAGTAGTCAGCCATGCCGTAAATTTGAGCAAAAGAGACAGATTTAGAATCCTTTGACAAATCCAATGATTTCATAGTTTGGGCCGCTAATCGTATCGACAGTTCATTATGGGAAGCTACTACTAAATGAGACTGGTTGCCATTCCTTGCAGTAGCCAAATATTCCAGAACATGCTTAATGACTCTATTCACAGAAATACGTTTTCAATTTTCTTTCTTATGAAATGTTGAACAATGTATCATACAACGAATACTAGGTTTGAAAAGTAGATATTAAATAGTATACGATTGGTTTATTTCAGAAAAGTAATACTATATGGTAGTCTTACGAATTATAAGATGTGTTTGTTTCTTCGTAAGAGTCACAAATAGGAGAGGGTATCCCTTGTTTTTGGGCCAAATATCGTTCCCTATCCATATAAGCCCCTCTTACCACTTTTCCGTACCAATTTACGCCGATGAGTTTTGTTACAATCTCAAGCTCTTCCTGAATTGTTGACACAGCTTCCTAATTATAACAAATTAAAATAATTCATACAATCGGACATCATCAATATCAGATTCGCTAGAATTTATTTAAAATGATATTTAAAATTTACTTTCAAGTAGCCTTGTATAGTGTTTCCAACAACATGCTCTCGCTGGTTATGGCGTGTCATTAAAGCTAATGCTACTGTTGAAATAGCAGGCTTACACGAGAAGAATTCCGCGTCCGTTAAAACATGAAGAGATACTTCTTTAGCTTTCTTTACTAAATTCAGAAATGCAAATGGAAAAAGTTAACAATTTCAAATGCAAACTCTTCTGACATGAATTATTGCGCTATTTTTCTTATTATTTATTTTGTGGCTACTTAATAAATCCGCACGCTGAAGACCATCTAAGAAATAGGAACGATTCACTGGATCCAATTTCAGATTAAGCGACGATGGAGTATCAATTGAATTTGCAAATTCTTCAACTAACTTAGCCATTTGAATTTTTCCTTTACATTGAGAAATAATTGCTTTGGAAACTTCGTCCTAAAATTTATGGAAATTCTTAATAGATGTTGGAATATTTTTCAAAACTTCAAATAAATTGTACTATACAAGCCTCATATTCATGTAAATGAATGATTACTAAAGTATTTGCAGGCATTATAGCTGAAAGTTTCAGCTGCAGAACTGGCCGCCTTTTCTCCAAAGATGACGTCATGTTGGCGATGACCAACAACGTATTAATATTGTCATCATAAACTTTTCTAGAATTTAAAAATTATCCCTCACTCAATGATTGGCACATAGGGAGGGAATAGTTAAGAGAAAGTTGAAGTTTAATTTTGTCAAACTTTGCTGATCTAATATCCTCAACATCTTCTTCGAGAACTGGAAGCACCATTAGTTGAAGTCCACGTTTTTGCAAGGACTGCACGACTTCGCTCATGCGCACTTCTTTATCTCCACCAACAAACTGATTGAAAAATGTTTTGCGGAGCAACATTTCTCCAAAAAATCCGAACTTCTTGGAAATATTAAACATCTAAATATGATACATTAAAAAATTATACAAATTATGATATTAGGTATTTATGATGCAGACACATCCCAATAGAAATCATTTTAAAAGTTGCATGGTGTCTTGGCTATCATTATAAAAAATTTGAAAGAGTTACAATTTTGCCCAACTACTAATCGTAACAACAAGTTTATAATGAAAACAAAGTTTTTAATGGAAATTACGAAAGAAAAATATTTTTTATGACACAGATATTATACTCGTACATAATCAAAAATTAAAAGTACTTATGGGGAAAATGTGTTTTAATTAATGACATGAATGAGTTACTACGCACGTCAATGCTTCGTTCTACAAAAAAATCATAGGAGCACAATCGTAGAACAAATATCGAGCGGAGAATGTCAAATGTCGACAAGTGAGACAAAAGACCTTTTTGAAAATTTCCAATCGGTATCCATGGAGCGATTTCATTTCTGTATCGGTCAACCTCACTCAAACTGTGGAAACTCGGTGTGATTACATATCTGCGAAAATCGTTACTAATAATTTTGCCATTGAATTTTGAGATTAAGGACGGCGATCGCAACTTTTGCTGTAACAAACCCACGACAGTGCGCATTTCAAATAATAAATCTTTCTGTCCACTATTAATAAACTATTTATGTTTGGCACGATATTCACATGAGAAAATGGCAATATAGCTCCAAAGCGATTTATGGTGTCGATTTTTATAGAATTTTTATGGACTAATATTCTTTATTCTTATTTAAATAAGACTTTGATTCAGTAATCATCGATAGTACTAAGAGAGAATTATCCAAAAAGCCAAACTACTCGAAAAAAATTTTTTTTTGTCGATAGTCGTTGGTTATTGGGGCAGCTGCTGTTAGAGTAGACCTTAAAGTTTTACTAAGCACGTTTTTAATAACCACAGATTGAATGTACAGAATTGTCTCTTGTCATACTTATATCCGGTTATGTGACGTCTGCAAAGTTAAAAGACCATGTCGCTGTCCAATTACATGCATAGTCAAAAGGAGGAGATCTTGTACTTAACTCTGGAGACAATGACCGTTCTCCAACTTTTTTGTCATTCTCACAAACCTCACTCATCCACAAATACTAACTTTCAATGGTCAACCTGGACCACCTGACTATCTCAAAATTCCAGCCGTCAACCATCCATCCCAAAATTATACTTCAGACTTTTCCCATACGTCTTTTCCAAAATTATTAGCTAACAAAAATATCAAGGAATATCATTCATCCGATTTCACTCGAAAATCCTATTCCATTTCCACTCTACATCTATCTTCATCATTATATCATTCATGAATTCATGACGCTAACATTAATTTATCTGATACAACTTTGGACATTGACTCATAGTCTGAAGCAATGGACGATGACCATTTTTTTCAATATAGCACAGTAGTGATAGTTATGATATCATGTAACAATGACAATATGTAGAGTTAGTTCTGTTGAAGATACTCTTAAAAATGTGAAGGAAGCAGTTTTTAACCGTTGGCAAACTTTCTGTGCACTGGAAAAACCAGTTGGTCAACAGCAGTAGTACAGCCAGTACAAGTTGTTTTCTGGGCTGGTCTGGGTTAGTATCTGACCCCAACTATATATAAACTATATAATTATATATTATAGGTATATACCTATATTATTTATGTATGTGTGTACTTCATCGAAGCATTACATCATCCATCATTCGGTAACAGCCAAAACGGTTTTTGTGAAAGTAACATTTACCTAATGTTTCATCGTAACTAATTGTTATTTGTGAATTCTTATGTACATTTTTGTTTATAATGCATTTGTACGGCGAGGCTTTAATTCATGTCAAACATTGATTTATCCCATTTTTGGTAACACATGCGGATTGGCAGCAACCAAAACGACTTTGGTTTAAGTAGCTTACTAAATGAGATTTTCTGGAATTTCAAATACGATTACAAAATTCAATCGACAGTCATCTATAATAGTATAACGTGATCATAGGCAAATTGGTAAAGATTTTTGAATCATTGTATATAGTTAATTTTTGTTTTCAAATAAAATAACCCGGATGTTTTTTTTGGAGCAAAGCTTTTTTTATTAGCCTAGCTTTGAGCAGAATATCGAAGAATATTTACCCATTCATATGCTCCATCAGAAATTCTTCTTACTAGTGTCTAATAGTCTCTCTGGAAGGTGTGCAGCAGTTTGAGTTCATTGTACCCCAAATTCAATTTTGAAATCGCAATAAAATAAAATGCAAGTGCAAGTTACTGCTCTTAACAAAGTAAGGTGGGCTATTATTTTATTATGCCGCATTTTATTGAGTAACGGAATTAATTACAATAATGTACTTTCTGCGCAAACTTTTTAAACATAAAAATGCTACTTTTCCAAAATCGTACATGAAATATAGGTGTTAATGATAAAATGCATAGCTACAGATAGAGACAAACAATATTGAGACTTTACTTAGTATTAAAATGAGCACATAAGGCTACTTGAAATGGGGAGTAAGATCACAGTTAGTAGTAGGACACCAACACATTCAAATTACTTAATTTTATATACGAGAGCTAAATGATTTTAAGTTCTACGTTTTACTACAGAATTAATCGAACACCATTTTCTGTTAAGGTTAGTGGAATTTGTAAACAGACTAAAAATAAGTATTGTACCATTGAATTTGTTAAAAAGAATTAAGACTTAATAAACACAATTAAAATGACAGAGCAATCCTCACAAATGTTTCGCTGCTTTCAACTAACAACAAAAACATTAAATAAAATTATATAATAAGATATAACGGGCAATAAGGACAATTGAATTTTAAAACCAAAGATTTTAAATGCTAAGTTATCAGTTACCTCGCTTCGCAATCAAAACTTCATACATATTTACACTTATAAACCGAAATTGCGGATGCATTACAGATTTTGCAAGACAACAATACTACTATACATACACAATGAACTAAATACAACTAATGACTATTTTTAATTTGTTAAGTATGATAAATCACATTTATAAGTTAGCTTAAAACGCAGGAAATTAATATAAATAAAACAATAGATGTGTATAAATAAACATACTATAATTAACAAATTCACAAATTAATTGCATATGACATGTACAGTACAGGTAGGGTTGTGTACCAATTAAAAAATCACGAATATTTTGGTCAGATATTTGAACATGTTATTATTTCAACTTATGACGTAATTTTTAGGTCCGAGTCCATTGACGCATTCCAGTATTTAAAAGATTATCACCATCATTTGAGTCTTCATCCTCTGAATCATCAGAGTCTATTTTAAACTTGCGTTCTAAAAAGTCAAGAAAAATTGTGCTATTTAGAAATAACTCACAAAAAGTCAAAGTTCGTATAATTCTATTCAATACTTATATCTCACCTATAATTTTGTCCTTGTCTATTGAAAATAGTTGTTCATCTTCATCCTCAAAAATTAGTGAGTTATTTACTTGAAAAAATCCGTAATTATTAGGTTTGCGTTGACGACGACGGCAAATTACAACGCACATTGATAAAATCACAATGAATGCGACAAAAACACTTGCTGAAAAATGAAATAAATTATCAAGCCATTTGTATTAATCTCTAAAAAACAGCAACTTAAGATTACAACGGAAATTAATAGAAAATTAGATAAATAGTATGGTGAAATATTTTCTAAACGATAGTGCAAATTCTGTTTGTCAAAATTTACATGGATCAAGAAGTACACCATTAACAAATAAAAGTGTAACATTTTCCAATCAATTTACTCACCACTAATTGTAACAAATGCCATTCTTGGAAGACCCCAAATAGTATGATCCCTTTCCAACGAACTCAACAGGTAGGTAAATGTTGAGTCAAAAACTTTCACTAATTTTTCTGTCTCAAAATAACCAGTGGCTTCAACCTATAAATAAAATTATGTCAACATAAAGAATTAGAAGTAACAGATTTCCATCACAAAAGGAAATCGGAAATTTCTGTACGAAATTAGACGATTAATTAAGAAATTAACGTAGTTACTAACGCTGCTTTAAATATAAACATGTTAAGCAAGTAGGTACTTACTTTTAGCAAATATTCTCCCATAGGAATCGGTTTCTCAAAGTGCCCCAATGAGTCAGTATACGCTGTAGTGTTCGTATTACCAAAAGTAATCCGAGCGTTTGCTAACGGCTCATGAAGAACAGACGTAATATAACCTACATGAAAAAAATTATTAAAACAAATATTATTTCTGGTATTCTACGGCAACAAAGTATTTTAAAATTTTCATAGCATTACTAATGACATTAGCGCATTACCGTGAACTCCCTGAGTAGAAAGCGTTCTTAGGTAATTCAGCACCTTAACGGATGTATCATCTACAATAGTATGATTTTTGCAACAATGAAAATAAACAGGGAATACCAGACTATTTGTCCGCTTAAAAAATTCCTATATATAAAAAATCATCATCAATTATTTATCTCATAACTATTGTTAAGTACCTGTGTATTAAAAAATAAAAAATGGCATACATCGTAGTAGTTAGAGATTCCTGGATTTGTCTTTGATTCGCAATTATTGGACGCAACATTTCCAAGAAATTCTGTGCTCAACATTTTCTTACTTAAGGCAGAATATATATCAGTGAAAATCTAGAGTTAACCAAAAAATTATGTTACTATTGAAATAGAAAATCATCGTCACCTCCGTAATCTTTATTGCTTAGGAATGTATAAGAATTAGATACTATTTTTTTAGTGATTGAGTCGAATTTGGATTTTCACCTGTTTATCTTGTTTTGAAAGTGAGTTGGTATACTTGGGAGTAGTTGGCATATTGAATCCATCAGAGCATACGAAATCGAAAACAAGAGAATATCTATTGAACTCCACCCATTTCGAAATAGTATTCAGGCCCAATCCCCCTCTAGTTTCTGCAACAAACAATTGAATGATAAAAATATGCAGTTAGCCATTGACAATCTCATTTAATGTTGCATTAATTGAAGGTAATATGAAAGTTCGTACCATTTCCATCTTTCACTAATAAATTGATTTGCATAGAATTTTCGTCGTGATCTTTGATGGTGGGCAAAAAGTCTTGAACAAATTTGAGCAACTTATTGGGAGCGATGGAAAATCCATCATAAATAACTGCCACTTTTCTCCACATTTCATGGCCAACACGAAGAGCCATTACTTCTCCTCTTCCATCAAAACTACATAATAAAAACAGACGAATAAAATCAAAGAAAATAAAATCTTTAATGGCGTGAGTGCAAAGTAAAAATGCAAAGTAGTACAATAATGTTTTACTTGTAAATATCCAAATGACGAGGATGTTCCCCCTTCATTTTAACAAATGTTTGTCTGGGATAATAAAAATAATCGTAATCAAATGTAGGAGAATAACTATCGGCAGACATTAGAAGTGGATCTTTCTCTGTCGCAGCATTTCCGTCGTCTTTTTTCAAGGTCACTTTAATAGAGCTTAATTTTCCTTTTTGAACACGGACGTTAACAGTCTTACTAATGTACCCTGGAGAACTAACTTGAATCGCATGAGATCCTTGTGACAGCATATGAATAAAACTTGCAGAATTTCGACTAATCCTGACAGTTTCAATAGAACCATCACGAAGGATGACAGACAGAGCGGCATCACGCAACCACTTGTCGTTTTCATCAACTATGTGGCCAAATATTCCTTGGGAAGACAAACTCAGGATATCCATGATGTGATTAAGATGTTTCATGTAGGAATCCGTAATTTGAGAAGCAGTTGGATTATCACAACAGAATAAACTTAAAGATATCTAAAACAAATCAATCAAAAAAAAAGAAATTATTACTAAACTTTATATTTCGATAGCGTGTTTATCAGTAAATGTTTTTTCCCTTACAGCATTAATATTAGGAAATGTTTTGTACTGCGCAGTTCCCGTAACAAACTTATCCTGACAATTCTCTTTTGCACCTGGACTTAAAATTCCTTCGATTGCTTCATACACGCATTTCTTCTCAGAGGGCAATCTGAAAAGAAAATTATGCTTTAGAATTCTACTCCGTAATTATTTATCTAGCAATGAAATTTATTTATTTTTACCCCAATCCATCTCCTCCAGATGTAAAAGCAATTGTTAAATCAAGTTGTAAAGTTTTCAGCAAGTTTGCAACATTTTTAGCAACTTTATTTGCATCTGCTTCAGATTTTTCTTTATCCGCTACGCAAGTACCTGAAGAAAGGAAAAACTTTAACTAACTAAACAAAACTTTAAACATAAAACCCAATAAAGAAAACCTACTTGGTTCTGGAGTGTCCGGTGTGAGTATCATATGGATGACACTATTTTTCATAATTCGAACCACACGACTATCATCTTTTCTGTAGCCAACAGTAAGATGTCGAGCAAGCCTGACAATCATCTCATTTCCTCCAGGTCCCCAAACACTCCCTACTAATGCAATATGAAGTTTTGTGTCTTCAGGAGCCCCCATCTAAAAAACTCATGTCATTATTATTTATTGACATACATAAAATAAGTTGAGAGTAGACGTGCAGCAGGGATGTACCTGATCAGTCATCATGATGTGATGGAGATCGTGAGACTCTTGATGGTCCACAATGTCGTAGTTGTCAGCACTAAATCCCTGCAGATTTTCGCTGCTGAGGTCAGTGAAACTGGTGGTGGCTATATTCTCTTTGATGCCAAAATCCTGGAGCAATGACCAATCCCTCGACGGTAACGTGCGCAGAGTAAAATTTAATTTTGTCGCCACATCCCTTTTCACAACAACCGACTGTGTTTCGCTCTCATAGCTAAATAACAAAAGCTCATTTACTTATGACAACGTCCGTTTCTTAAAAGTATTCATAAAGCAAAGATATCTCCTAAAAGTGAAGAGCTACCCGTTGAAATTTGCTGTGATGTTATAAACTCCTGGTGTCAGGAGGCGCCAATAGTCCCCATTAACAGCCGCATGAACATCATGTTTAATCTTCTCTACTTTAATTTCCGCCCCACCAAGCAAATTGGAATTTTCGTCCATAACAAATCCAGTTACTCCAGTGTGCACCTGTGAAAAATTAAGAAATGCAATTCAATTTAGAGCTAATTAGAACATTAGTATCAGATAAATAAATTAGCATAAAAGTTTGACGTTTACTTGTTGTATATAAGTGATAAGCGCATTTCTATTGTCCTCCCAATAGCTATGAAGTTTATCGGCAAAAGGGAATTTCACACAGCCAAGCTCTAGTGTCAACTCAAAGCAATTGGTATTGAGGTAGTTCCAGTCTTGCATTCCCCCTGCAACGACGTACCATTCAGCGCCGTTAGTTATTCCATCCTTAAATGTTTCTTCAGGAATTATTTTCGGACACGGAACTCCGTCAAACATACGAGAATGAGCCTACGTCAATATTTCAGTAATTAATATTCATTTTTACGCATCGTACTCATGATCAGAGATTGCATTAGCTTGAACCAACTTAATTCCGCCTAATTAAATTACCTTTGAGTAAGATAAAGCTAGCTGCTTAAATATAGCATCGTCCGCAGAAGGCGAATATTCACTTTTTCCTGATGCAGTGTCATCATAAGGATAATTTGCAACTAAGGAGCCTCCGTGAAGATTTGCAGACAAAACGAAGGGATATTGGAGTACCCAGTCCATAACAGCTTCTGTCTCTGGTTCTTGCACAAGATTTTCCCGATTTTTCTTTCTGTAGTCTGTGTCTGACAACTTGGAATAAGTAGAATCGAATCTATCTGGGAAGTTCCTATTTAAATCTACTTTATTTGCATTCGTTCGTCCTACGGTCCCTTGAATATCGCCTGATAAAGAAACAGAGTCATTAGTCATTTGAGCTTTCATTTGCAGATACAAACAAAGTAAATACAAACTGGGCACATTTAAAGATGCACAAAAGAGAGTGAGTACCTTCTTTGGAGATTTCGTAGCCGTCGGGATTCATGGAAGGCATAATGTGAATTCGAGTGCTGTCCACCAACCCTCTGACTGTTTCATTTGTTTTGTAGTAGTCGCAAAGATAGAGGATGAGATTAAGGAGCATTTCTCTGCCTACCACTTCATTTCCATGCATATTAGCGACATACTTGAACTCTGGCTCTCCTATCGTAAAACAACAACAAGAACATGTAACTGAACTGTTAGAATGCAAATCAGATTTTTAGCCGTCCATTTAGTTTATGCTTTTTAGTTTAGTAGTATGCTTGATTTTGTTTTACCTAGCTCATGCTGCCCAGGCAGATCCGAAATTTCCATCACAAAAAGTTCTCTGCCCTCCACACTCTTGCCAGCAGTATAAAGCCTCGTGATTTCAGGGTAATTCTTATTGATCATTTCAAGGAATTCCTTCATTTCCGCGTAATTATGATGTTTAAATTCCGGTTTTAAAGCTTCGCGAGGACAGAGCAAGAAAAATACAATACAAGCCAATTAACGGAATACTCAACGGAACTTATTATGCATGAATGGCAATGTGGCTCAATAATCAAATGAGTTTTTAATCAGAGTCTTATTTCCAATGGTATCACTACATTAATTGCAAAATATTTTATACTATAATTATCGCAGTTTTGAAACAATATTTGAGTTTACGGTCTACAACCGAAAATATACACGTTGTCAGAAATTGAAACATGCATAGAGGTACAATAAAAAGATAGTTTCTACTAAACACACTTTAATAATTTGTCTACACAAATATTTCGTACATTATCTAATTGAATATCACTAAAAAAATTTATCGCAGGCACTTTTTTCCTTAGATTTCTGCACTCCCGTTTGTCGAAAATATCATTTTAAATATTATTTTAAATATTACAGATATTACGATAGCTACGTACATTAGCTACGTAAGTATTACAGAGATTTGATGATAAAAAGTACGTTTACATAGGAAATGAAAGTACTACAAGATATAAGAGTATACAATTCTCATTCTAAGTACAATGGAACAGAGATTACAAGGTAAAATATTATGACTGTGCTAAATTAAAAACTCGACAAATAGTTTATTGCCACAAATGAGACACAAATGAGTAGGTTGTTACAGTTAATACTAATACAAATAAATTACCGGCTGTATGAACACTGGGTGCAATACTTTCCGTCGGCGCATCGCGTAACGTAAAGTTTAATACTGTAGGCATTCCTTCTTTGATTTCGACAGTCTGAAATTCGCTCGGCTCGTATCTAAAAAGTGCAGGATGGTTAATAATTAACTAAGCGCTAATGAAGGTGCAATAAATGACAAAACAAAATGCTGCGAAAATAAGACGCACCTTAGAGCCGCCGCTTTTATTTGATAGACGCCCGGAGTAAGAGGTCTCCAGTACTCTCCCCTCTCCGTCGTTCGCAGACTGTGATTTATATTCTGGACAATAATCTCTGCGGAATTTATTGGTAAGCCCTGTGAGTTGAGGACGAGGCCCTTAGCGCCCATTTGAGCAGATTCCATGAATTTATAAAGCGACTCGTTGTTGTTGCCCCATTCTTCGAGTAATCTGGAGGCTGGAGGGAACTTGCAACACGACAGCTCCAAAGTGATTTCAAAACAATTGGAATGAACGTAATTGAAGTCTTGCATGCCACCTAAAAGCCAAGCAGGGCAATTAAACTTAGTGCATCATGTAATTATTCAAGGCGTTCTGTCATCTTAACGATAACTACCTATTGCTATTGCTACTTCGGCGATATTCCAGCTACGGCAGAGGAAACGAAATGCAATTTATTCTTCGTCCTAAACACATTCTTTAAATAGTGAGCCTAGCTATTTGCATTGCTTTCTATTCAACAGGAAAATTAGTTGGAGAGAATGAAAGAAGGCGCACTTCTGCATTTAATGTCAGAGCAGCGTTCAAGGTCCGACTAATACCTAATTATGTTAATGATCTAAATTATTTATGTACATTAATGTTAGGAAATATCTACCTTGGACATTGTACCAGTCTGCTCCATTTGTGATCCCATCTTGAAATTTATCACCACAATTATTTGGAAGATGCATAGTCTTATGGTTGAAAGAGTATTGCTTCGCTAGATACACGAACATTTCATTGTCTGGAGACAAACTTTTCACACCCATCCCTTCATAGCGAGGATTATGTCTGTTCAAAACCAAAACGTTCAAAATTTAAAAAATCTATTCTTTAAGACTTTAATTCTAAACAAAAATACATGAGACTGCCAGGGAATTTATACACAAAATATCATCGTCTCATCAAATGATCTACTTTGAAATATTTCGTTTTTTGCATTATTATTATAGATACTTTTCAACAAAAGAGAACCACCCGAAAAAAACAGTACAGATTCACTGAACGGTATGTGATTCCCCATAGGCATTGATGTTGACAAACACACAGCACATTACATTACACCGTTAAAATGGTATACTTCCTGAACTACCTAATCTTCTAATTCGCATGCAAATGCTAACTGACAATGTAGATACATAGAGTCCATGTAAATTTAAGATACCAGAGGCATTCAACTGTACTCTAAGTATGTAAACGGCAAAGATTTTCTCACAGAAATTAAGTTTAACCTCTAGCACGCGAAGAGGAAGACATGAGAGGAGCTTTAAAATTCGTGCATTTATGTATCCTTAAAGAATTTGTCTGTGAAAAAAGTGTAAGGACGTACGAAACGGAGGCGGGAACTGAATCATAAGGGTAGCTGGCCACAAGGGAGCCGGCATGGAGATTTGTAGACAACACAAATGGGTTTTTAACAATCCAAGTCATGATGGCCAAAGTTTCAGGCTCCCTCCCAGTCACCAAAGCATTGTCATCCGTGTCGTTGACGACAAACTGATCGGGGAAGTTCCTGTTCAGATCCACTCGGTGTTTATTCTGTCGTCCAGTGATATCCGGCTCGGGTGAGCACTTCCCTTCAACAGCTGCTTCATATCCATCAGGATTCACCGACGGCATCAAATGAATATCCGTGCTGTTCAGTAGCTTCACAATCCTGCAACGAATTAAATGATGAGCAATTAAATTATTAAGACTATTCACACATGCAGTCCAAAGAATAAATTTCTGTTCAGATTTCCAGATTCAGATTATTCCCCGTGATTATTGAGTAAAGAAGAAGAAGATGAGAGAGTTGATGATGATGAGACTCACCGAGGGTCTTTATCTTTGTATCTCTGCAGAATATCATCAGCCAGCATGAGCATGAGGGAGCGACCCAAAGTTTCGTCTCCGTGCATATTAGCGACCATTTTGACCATAGGTTTCATCAATGCTCTGTCTGCCGTCACATTCTGCGCGATGTGGATCACCCACATCTTCCGCTCTTCAACGGATTTCCCTATGGAGTAAATGTGGACGAGATCCGGATAGGTCGTCTCCATTTCCCTGATGATTTTTGTCGTTTCTTCATAGCGCGGGTATTTCTTTGAGACGAGGTCCCACCATCTTCCCTTCGACTCATTTCCCGTCTCCGACTCACTCCAACTCACGTGAACGATGCAGAAGAAAAGGAAAAAAAGTTTGCTCCATTCCATGGCGAATGGGATGTGGGACTGGGAGCCGGGTGCAGAAGAAAGAACAGATCTCGTCCGTCCGGCACTTCAATTTGTTCAAGGAGCCCCAATTTTATTTCCGCTCACTGCCGCTTTTCTGAATGCGTTGTGAAGGACGGGCGACGAGAGCAGGACAAAAACGCTAGCTTCTCTTTGACGGGATTCCCACGACTGTGTCTACAATGAAATAGTCACGACAGTAAATCTAGGATTTAGGTACTCGGCTAAATGCTCGCTCCTGTGCATGCATCGACAGAGAGTGTGAATAGAAGAGGAGGCGACTTACAGAGAACTGAGCTAAGCAAGTCGCGTAATGAGAAGAGGAGTGACGAAGACGAACTGATGCTTCTTCCCAAGAACAGAAAGAGAGAAACATTGGCTAGTCCGTCCCGGCTCTCAACTAAATATTCCCTGCACACAAAATAAATTCAGACTTTTAGGGCTATTCTCATACGACAGGCTACTCCTGTGCTACTCGTCGCCACTCGCATTCATTTCATCCCATGCACACCACACACAACGTCAATACTTACATATCCACGACAAATAGATAACTCACAAAAACACATCTCTCTCTCTGCACAATTCCAACAATTGTGCATAGGTGTATTACATGAATGAGCGTGACATGAGGCTGTCAGTGGTTAGCTAGTACCAGAAACGTCAATCCCCACAACAGAGCAACGCAAGCAAACCATAAACCACGTAGTAGCACCTGCTCCTATGCAAACGACAATCTTTTACGCTCCATTCTCTCAACTGCTCATCCTTATCCAACAAAATCATAGCCAAACACATTCACTGTATATATGCTCATCTTTAGATGTGATTCACGTCCATACACATTATCAATGACTAATTATCTACGTCGTAACATCGAAAACTATAATCATCCCCTCCTTATCTCATCTACACACTAGCTCTCTCCTCTCTTCAATTAAACTCATCTACTACTGCGAATAATAGGATTTTAAACCGTCCAAAGCACAGCAGGCCCAATATTATAATTCCATCAAGCAACAGAGCTCCAATTCAGATTGTTTAATTCTCTGTCTTGTTAGAGGATTAAAAAGGAAGACTATAAATTCATCATTTCATAATTTTCATTCGTCTGCATATTAAACATTACTTTCCATAAGCATTTCTACTACCTATTTCTTTTCCCTTCTCACAGATGTGCACTTTTTAACTATAACTGCCATGTCACCATTCAACTTCAGATGCACACCAACACAACTGCAACTGTCACATCAAATTATTTCCATTCCAGCTCCAATAAAATTCATGCATGGCTAGCACACAATAATTTCCTAACCTTATATATATGTGTAAATCTTTTATGTTCCCTGTCATTCTTTCCTCTGTATAAATATCTCGCCATTTTGATCAAGAGCAACTATATTCTTATTTACAAAGCGTGAATTAATATTCCTCGTCAATCCTAACTAATAAACTAAGTAAATGCCCCTGCATAATTTTACTACGTACACATCGTAAAGAATATTTTCACTTTGCTCTTTCTAACTACGCCTACTGTAAAAGTCATTTTACTGCAATTCTTTTTAGGATAATACGAGGTCGTGGCCAGTTAATCATCATAAATTATAAGATGCGGAATTGAATGACCCTAG
>JAAAYG020001104.1:0-27350 GCA_009936455.2 Tomocerus minor
CCTTAAGATGTCCGTCTCTTATTTTGGATTTAGGACACCGGGGACCAATAGACCGTATAAAGTAAATACGTATATGTCCAGTAAATTCCTGTTGTGCAAAATAAAATAGATATATTGCAAGTATTTCATCATTAAAATTGTAAATGTTATTTTAGTGGAAACCAATAAAATAATCTTGGATGTAGTCCGTAATGAAGAGAGGTTTGCAAAGATTTTCAATGAAAGAATTCTGTTAATCCAGTCGAATCCTATATGCTTGATTATTGAAGCGTCTTGTTTTCGTTTTCCTGCTTTCGAATGATTAGCTCTGACTTGAAATGGTAAATAAAAATATGGGGATCTTGATATACGTGACTTTTTAATTGATTCCGTAAGTCAATTTTAGCTGATTAAAATGGCATTTGTGCTGGCAGAGATTGCTTTGCATTTAACCAAGACAGAGAGAGAGAGAGAGAGAGAGTTAGCGAGTGAGTGAGTCTGAGAAGGAAGGGAGTGTGTAACCAGTCGTGAAAAGCTAAGTCAGAGATGTTCGATATTCGGTAGACAAAGAGGATTAACTAAAGACACTGATTAAGTTTCATTCACTTTCGCATTTAGACTCGTTGTGTCTGAAAGGAGACATTATTGAGAGATGTTGCTCGTAGCATCTTCTCCTTCCCTTCTCTCTTACTTAATAACATAACTGAGTGAGTGATTGTGAAAAGAAGGTCGTGATGATACTTTGCTTCATACTCCCCTTATTTAGAAGTTGGTGAATGGAGAAGTTACGTGTCTATATCTTTGGAGAGGAGGCTTTAGTTTCAAGTCATCGGGATGAAGAAGCGAAGAGTCCAAAAGCACGATTAGATTCATTATTTTAAGTTGCATTTAGTTCTTTCTCCTTGTCACTTTGTTTAATTCATTGAGAGCTACTTTAGTTAACTGAATGTACGTTAAATTAAGTTAGAGCTAGTTAAAGTTGCGTTAACTCCAGTCAGGAAAAGCAAACAAGTAAATGAAGATGAAAGATATGGGAGTATGGAGGAGATATAACTTATATGCAAGATAAATGAGAGAAAAGTGGACTCGTACGTAGTTTGACTCAACTATAATAATATTAGTTGTGAATAGGGAGGGAAAAGCCTACAGGGCTGTTACGCCGCCTATATAAATTTTCTAAATGATTCCAGTTGTTCCCTCCTAAATGTATTTAGTGAAGGCAGTAGATACTAAAGTCAGTAAAAGCCCATCTGATCCTACAGTTCCCAAGTTTTCTCCTTATTTGTGCGTATAACGTAATAGTCGTAGGGAAAAGAGACATAGTTACTAATGTATAGTTAGTATCCTGCGATTAGTAGAACAAAATGAAAATGGAATGAGACTGACTTTAGTTTTCAGTTTGTAAAGAATACGGAAAAGTCTGCATGCCTTCTTCCTTTACGGCTTTTCCTCTCTCTCTCTCTCTCTACTTTCCCTGTTAACGGAGAAAGAGTGAAAATGTCAACTTTAGTCTGTCGCTAATGTTGTTTTACTATTCTGCTCTCCAGACTTTTTCAGCTATCCTCCCCTCACTCTATAGAAAAGCAGTTCTAAATATAGAACGTGTCATGTATGCTATCACTAATCCAATTACTTTTCATTCACTCTTCTTCATGAGAATTGTAAAGGAGGACAGTCACTAGGCGCTCCTTGCTCTAAGGCCCCCGCCTGACTAAAACACAGAACAACTCTCGATTTTTCTCCCGTAATCTTTCATTCGAAATTTGCTAACGTAATTGTCTGTTGGAAAAGTGGCTGGCAATTTAGTCAGATTCAGAGTATCATGCCTTTGTAACGCAGATATAGCCTCATGACTTTAATTTATTACCTACGTATCTTTCTAGATTTTCTGGATGAACCTTTTATCTTTCCCTGTGGAGCAGTGTGTACAGCCGTACAGCACTTGAGGGCTTTCCTTAGTATACTGAGCACTAAATATAATCAGATCATAATTACAACGGGAATATTACAAAGTTAATGTGTTTTAGCAAATTTTTTGATATCAGGGTTCATAAGTCAAAAATTGGATTCCCGGTAAGTTAATACCCAAAATTATAGCTGGAAACCAGTTTTTAGATGAGGTAAACCACTAAATAAGTAAAATGTTATTTCCTACTATACATATTTCCGTATATGATGTAACAACCGTCAGTTTTCATCTATAGTCAGCAATTCAGTAGCCATAATTGATCGTTTGAAGTATCTGTGTATAAGGAGATTTAATTTTAAGTGAAAATATATTGAAGATTTACAATGGTCATACAACTATTGATTCTTTGTGTGTAATCACCCCTTTTTATTATCTTAATGTATTGAGTATTGAGTCTGTAGCTGTGCCCTGAATCGTGAATCTAGTGTATAAATATGTAAAACATCTGTAATATTAAAAATTAAAGGAATTGTATTAAGTCTTAAATCTTCAGTAATTGCCATTATTATGATTAACATTTCAATTCTTAGATCACTCAAGTCTTGGTAAGTCAAGAGCCAATTGCTAAACACAATGAATCATAGTTTTCATTGGAATTTGTTTTAACTCGAGGCTGTGTATTAATACTTCGTGAAAAATGATGCTAGAAATTTTCCTTGCTTGTGTATGACCTTGCATGGAAGAAGATAATTTATGTGATTTACGATGATGATGTGAGTAATAGCTACATGTAAGTTGTAGAGATAGGAGTTGGCACTTCATGAAAAGAAAGCATGGATATACAATTAAGTGTGACAGTAAAATTGAAGACTTCTCCTCTGCTCATTTTTCAGGAAACCTTTAAAATGTGTTCCATCAGTCGAATCGACGCCTAAAATAGAATGAAATCCATCCAGTATCTCAGTATATGTCGGAACGACAAGGAAAAGATCACTCCCGTGCATATTTTAGAGGGCTGAGTGCGGAAATTTATATGATATTCTGTCCAGAGTGGATTTAAAGTTGCCTACATAGATAAATTATACGGAACGTAGATAAAAGGCACGTACGGAGCTAGGAAATGAATAAAAAGGAGCTATCCCTACAATTTGCACTCTTTGTACAGAGAAAGTAATAAAAAGTGATGAGAGAGAAAGGAAAGAGAGTCTTGTCTATGGATTTCCCGAAGAATAACTTTGCTCTTGCGAGCGAAGTGAAAAAACTTGGCTTGGTTTGATGAAAAATTAGTCCCATTGAGATTCCTACAGGGAAATACTTATCTCTGTACAGGGCCCTTGCATTAGTTTTTATAAGTAGCGACAGAATGAACTGATCTTGATTTCCAACATCCCGTACATCCCTTCTGCAAAATTTTCTATGCGGATGCATAAGCAAAGGAAAGCGTTCTTGCGAATTGACAAATTTTCTCTGACTTTAAATCTATTTGCTTTCCTCCACTCATCGTTCCATTTGTTTGGTTTGCCACATGCAAATGTAGTGTTCTGATACAAAGCAAAGTTGAACATAGGCATTATAGCTGCCAGAGCGTGCCCGACTAAAATAAATTAGATACGCTTTTACGCTGCACACACAGATACTATATAATTACAACTCTTCACTCTCTCATCCTCAATATCTCTCTCAGTCACAGTGAATTTTGCTCTGACTCAACGTCTGTTCAACCATAACTTTCACTACAACACTACTCTCTTGTAAAACGTTTTATTTTTTTGCAAATGCGATTGCATACACTCACAGTCTGTACTTTCAAGACCAAGTTTAGTGGAACTCCGTAAAAGTGGAATTATGCAATGCTAAAGCATGCGAGTACCTACTTGAAGAAATAAAAGCTTCTGCATTTACAGCTACCAGCTCTGTGATTGACCTAAATTTTTTACGCTACAGATGATACCTACATATAATTACAAAAGAAATAGAAAATGGCACAAGAATTCTGCTGATTATTCTAGAATTTTGTGGAAACGAGCTATAATAACAAATCATAATTATCTTGATCACTTTTATTTGGGAGTTCTAGTCATGCTCATCATTAGAATTTCTTCTAATTCCCAAAATTTATGAGAAATAAGTAGTACAGAGATAATAACTACATAATGCATATCGGATATATAGTGCCCTGTAATTTGATTTGATATTAGGGCTACTCAAGAAGTATTTTCATAGACTGCAGTAATACAGCTATAATAACCGTAGTGAAAATGTACTGACGATTATGAGGATGTGCAGCAATTACATAAATATTGCACTTTGAGAACTGTGCGGAGCAGTTACATAAATATCGGACATTGGAACATCTATTTGATTTAGTAGGTAATTAAAATCAGGTAGGAAATATAGTACATTAGTTTGCAATTGGAGTTGCGGAGAAATACCCAAGTACTTTTCTTTTGTGACAAAAAAATCAATGGTACTTTTACAGTGTACTTACACACATATAGGTAGAACTTCATTCTTGTTGGCCTCCGAAAACTTAACGAGCCCCATTAGAACAATAGCTCGTTAACAAATGAAAGATTTGTTCTAAGGAGGAGGAAACAATGACAGGCCATATATAAGAGGGAAGAAGAAGCTCTTGGTTTGTATTAGTACATTTCAGTTGTTGCTGTTACATTGATAGTAAGTATAAATAAGTATCTACGGTGAAAGTATAGAAAGCTGGATTGAAGGTAGAAGAGATAGCGAAGGAAAAACACATCTCTGTCAGTTAAGAAATAAGAGTAGCCTCTTTAGTAGTAGTATTTCTGAAATCTACTTACTATCTAGGTAAGTGGAAAACAAAGGGTTCTTGGAATAAACATGGAATATATAAGAGATTTTTTTCGCAAGGAAACCAAGCGACTGTATTGCTCTAGTATATAGTGACTGGGAGGAAACATAAGTGTGTATAACAATATTTTGTCCATGGAACAGCACCCTGTGGATTAATGTAGCTCCTTTCTCCTCGCTTTCTCTCTACAATCTTCCTAGCTCTAAGAAGGAAGCGTTGAAAAATGAGATTTTCTGATGGGGAAGGAGAAAGTTGGATTTCTCGCTAAACTAAAGCACTTGATGACCATATAACGGAAGAAAAAACTCACATCAGCCATCCTATTGTATTTTCTATTGGCTGTTCAACTGCAATAGAAAGCATCAAAAGAGTAGCTTAACTACACTATAACATCCCTCTTTCTCATCATCATATCTACCAATGTAACTATCAAACTATTTCCCTACTCCAACTAAATACAACCAGTTAAATGAAGTCTTTTATGTCTAGCGATTCATTTTCCTACCTTTTTATCCCGTGTACAGGATGTAGCTTTTTGTACAGCATCCTGTTCTTCTCCTTCACTTCTCTTCTCCTCAAATAAACCACATGTAAGTATTCAATAGATATTTGCTTTGCAGATTTTTTATACTTTACCTTTCCTCAACACTCAAATCCTCATAAGAGAGATTGAAGTAATATTTGTTTGGCTATCTGTTTGAATCTGACTTAATCTGACATTAAACAAAATTTAGAATACTAGTGTTTATTAGCACAACTGGCAATATCTGTAGTAATAATAATAACCAAGTGAAAAGTTAGTATATAGTAGTGTGGATTATATGCATTTGGAATGAGCAAGTGGATTGTGCCTAAAAAATCTGTCTGTATTTGAAGGTGGAGTGAGTTGGAAGTGTTTTGCTTCGGATTGCTCACTATACATACAGACGGTTTTGGCAAACTGCTTATGTTTGCTGGTGTGGAAGATAAAACTATTAGAGTGCATGGAAAAACCTTGGTCGTCCCATTACATTTATTGTGTGTACAGGGTGAAGAATTTATTGCCGAGGACTTTTGCCTTGCTAGGAGAAAGTTTACGAGCAGAGCAGCTGCACTGCCTATTTTTGCTTGTATTTAAGTTATAGAAGGGAAAGTCAAGTTGAAATATATGTAGTTATTGCCTCCAGTTTTCGTTCTCGGTAATAATACAGTAGCTATGTGAGTATAACTGCGTGGAAGACCAACAGTCATGCATGCAACCAGCTGCTCTATTGCATGGACATCATGGCACAATTTTCTCCTTAGCTTTACAATAGTTGTAAATGTATCTTCGTCTCCCTGCTCCACATATAAATATCACGTAGAGTGCAATTTCATAAATAGAACACGGCATGTGAAAGAAAGGCAGAGACAACTAAGTTCTAGTCAACAGACATAGATAAGTATCTCATCTTTGATACAAATATCATATGATGTGACAGTTTTTCCTTTCCACCAAATACTAAAGAGCTGTAAAACTTCTAAAGCCCAGTTTAGAATATGGATTTACACTACACAACAGTCGAGGATATATTATAGCCATGAGTTCTCTTCTTCTGATTATTGCACATAGCATTTTCTCACTGTGTCATCATCAGCCTTCTATCTCACTCCCTCTCTACTCTTTTAAGTTATGTTCTCTGTTGTCTACTACTCATACGTTGCTTGCTATCAGTAATGGCCTAAAAAGAGGAGGCAGAGAACACGCTATCATATTTCAGTCCTTCGGCAAAACTAAGTTCCCTTCAGCCCCATTCGCATACTCATGCACGTGCATCACAATATTAAGAGGATTTGGACAGATTCACATCGTCAACCACACTGTTCTCTGCCCTACATCACTTCCCTCTAAACCAAACACTCCTATACACACTCTCCTTTCACTTTTACTTTCTCCACTCACTTTCTCCATCGCATACAAAGCCTAGCTCATATTTATTTCAAACCTTCCCTACACCTTCTTCAATTTTTAATGTCAATCCTGGCTATTCCACTGAAAGCATACACATAATACCGAAATAAATACTTGTCGTTATTACATTATCGTTTTCTAATACACTTCTACATTTCTAGTCCTGAACTACAAGTAGTCAACGGGAGCTATAAACAACTAAACTACCGCATATCTTTACAAACCCATCCAAATGCATTCCTATACCCTAAATACAAATGCTGTGAGAAATATAGTACATTACTTTATAATATCATCAATCATCAATATATAACTAAGGCTTGAATATGCTTCCTTTAATTTAAAATTCTTAATATTATAATTTTCTTGATATATTATTACAACTAGATCACCCCTTGCACCATTGCCATTACTATTAGTGCTACAAATGACGCAAAATGTTATTACAATTAAAAACATCATTTTCACTAATCGATCGATTCTAGTGTTTATTATTAGGAACTAATAATTTTCTGAGATGGGATAATATATGGTCTAAAAATAGTAAGAATTCAAAAAATTCAGGAAAAGATCCATACTGTTTTGAAAATTTTGAAAAACAAGATGAGTTTTTAAGGTAAAAATTATTAGTTTATTTTCAATAATTTTACAGACTGATACCAATTCAAAAATGGTAACATCACAATAACACCTAAAAATGTATGCAATTGAGTATTAGAAATCGATTCATTGATTTTTTGTATAGGTACACTTGGCTTAGGGAAGTGAAATAGTATTATTGTGTCAGGAAGGCTAAAAATCAAAGAAATTCAATGCTACTTTAGCACAAAGGGCTAAGAGTATATCTAGGAAAAATGTCGAGAAAGTTTTAATAAGAAGATTGGGAACATTTATCATGAGTGTCCAGTGCGCGTCAGCGCTTTTGAGACTCCTCGTCCCAATTTCCGTTGACTTTAGTTCTCGTCTATTCCATTTATTCATATTAGCTATTTTTGTTAGGTTCATTTTTATTGAATTAGGCTGGTACTAAGGTAGAAAGGATAGAAAGTAACATTGAAGAGAAATGCTCGACTAGGCAAACATGTAATAAAAATTTTATTGCACTACTAATCGTAACTAGGAATGCTTTGTCACCTTAGCGTAAAGTCGCACTGCATAATGCAAATGGCTTTTTTCTACTGGGATGCTAGGATGCTAGTAGTCTGAAAATGTGCCAGTGTGTCACGCCATTATTATGTACACCTGGCACGAATTGAATGTTGAATACAAATACTGCTATTTTGCATGTAACAGAATAATGGAAAAGGGAAGGTGGTCGTGGCGGGTGAGAAAGTCTGCAGAGTATGTAGGAGGAGGGAGGGATGGATTTAAAATATATTTCTAGATCTACATATAGTACAGATGTTTTTATCCTGGCTATTTCATTAGACTTTACTAGAGTCGATAAAAACGGAAAAGTTGTGTAGTTTAGCTCAACTGCAGTTTTTGCCGAGTTAAGGGAATAGGTCTTTGTGATGCAGGGAAAAGGGAGCTTGGGGATGGAATGAAGGTTCTTCGCCGTCGACTACTACATCCAGAGATCTACTACTGCTACTACAAGTAGCTTAAACATCATCGTCAGTCGTCCAATGTATAATAAATGGGATGGACCTTCTCAGCTCACAATCAGCAACTCTCTTTTGGGAGAAACTTAACTTTGGCTTCTGCTGTGACTTTTCTAGCTGGAAAAGTTCAGCTGGAACTGATCTGCTCATCGTCCAAGAGGATCCCAAAATTGGATCTCTTCGCTACTACTCTCCCAACAACTTGTCCTACTCCCTATTAGACATTGCTCACTTACACTCCTATTACAGCTAGTCATCCTATACTTCCTTAGATTGTAAACATCTTCATAAGACTTCCTCGTCATTCTCTCCTTTTACTTAGCCTTTATTTCTATTTAGTACCATTTTCTTGTATCAACCCTTTCATTTCCGATTATCCCTAACTCTACAATCAATTTCCATTTCCTCCTACAAAAACATCCTCAAAAATCAAATATCTTCATAAACGGATCATCTCTCTAAATCTTTAGTTCCAAGTTGAGTAGTAAAATATTTACAAAATCTCATTATTTATTGTCATTTTTAATAGGTTTATTCACGGTTTATCAATATAAATATTTTTTAATAGGGCAAATTCCTTTTCGTAGTCTATAGAAATTGTAATTTAGATTCCAAAAGTAGTTTTGCAGTTTAAAGGATAATTTTGATGGAACAAAGAAAAGAGATTCTAGTATGTTGGATTTATATTCATCATAAAATTTTCTGTCTATAGGTATTCGTGATATAAAAGTCTAAGTATTATAGAGGCAGTTTACTATTCATAGTATAACAATAACAATATGGCCAAATAACTGTAACCTTATTGTTATTTCATGGGAAATTACATTGTATTGGAATGAGATTGGGATTAGGGCGGGTTATTTTTTTTTAGAAAAGCAACCTAGGCGTTCCAGGCACTTGTCTATTTCAATGTCCAGTCCGTGTGCTTCAATTTGAAGGGATTGATTTGGTATGGAGGTCATGCTTTTCTTCCTTTCGCTTTTACAGTCCGAATGATTGTCCTGTCTATCCTGATGTCTGAAAGTAACGCACTGACAAGGAATGGAGAGGGACACTTGATTCTGTCTGGGCTTTGTTCTATCATGTGTTTCCTCTCTCCCTCTCCTACCAACATCTCTTCTATACATCTTGTTGGAACTGTAGTATATATAGATGTGAGTGAGGGAGCGAGTGAGGCAGGGAGGACCGTGTAAAGAATGTAGTTAAGAATTCTTTGATATTATTTGCCGTCTCGCCTAAAGCTTGCTGGTTTTCGAATGTTTTGTTCCATTGTGTTCTCCGTAGGATTTGAGATTGGATTGCTTTTCTCCAGTGAGCCAAGTTATTTTTTAGAACTAACTCGGGTAATATCTAACATAAGGTTCAATTGAACATAGATTCTCGAATATTGTACTCTGCTTTTAGACTGTCTATTTTTAAGCATTGCAAGGATAACACCTAATGCTAGATATTTGCGGTGGATAATGTGTTTGTCTGTGACTGGTGTCCATTTCCTTTTATTTTACACGTCTCTCCGAAAATAATGTGAAGTTTTCATTTACATTTATATGTAGCGAAATAAGTGTAAAGAAAAGCGGGAGGGAGTTGAGTGGAGATATGCGCAGTTATGAGGTTGGATGAAACATAACCTACTTTAAACTACGGCTGAAATACTAAATCTAGGTATCTACCCTAATTGCTACGAATATAGATTACCTTATTAGGAAGAAAAGGGCTAAAACGTATCCGGACCTTTCCAGATTTTCTACACTTCTGAATAGTAACTACATTATGCGGATGGGGGAAATTGTATTTACCGCCAAATCCAATTTAAAACATTTGCAGAATTCTAGCGAACCCAGTCGTTTTTTTCCTATTCGATCTGAGTTGCAGTCCTTGAAAAGATTCTATTCATTAGCAGAGAGGAAATAGGGAGGGAAAGAGAAGAGATGTGAAAGAACAAAAGGCAATGCATGACGAGTTCCATTGTCTCTATTTTTCAGGTCAAACTGTTTTCTTTTCCAAGAGTGTGAGTGTAATCCTCAGATTTATTTGTATTCTTGTCCACAGTTTATGTACTAGTCGACTAAGTAAAAGCAAGAAGGAATACATAGTAGCTAGCTCGGCAGTTCCGTTCTGATTCCCTTTTGACAGTATACGTTACTTAAGAGAAATGGAGAAAGCCATGTCGGAACTTTGTCACACAAAGTTCCGTTTTATTATGGATGATACTTTATTTTCTTGTTTCTTTCGCCGGTTTGACCTGTAGGTACCTTGGTCCTGGCTCTTTCCCACAGTCACAACTTTAAGTTGGATGGAAAGAAAAGAGGGGACGCGAGTTAGTTTCCACTATTCTTCCATTCATTCAGTTGACCACGCACGTAGAACCAGAGAGGGACTACTGTTCCATAAATATTAGTCTTGAAATGTTATGGCAAGAGAGAGAGAGAGAGAGAGATGTGTATCCATGATGTATTGCTAGGTAGTTTATAATTGATTTCATTCCTCTTGCACAGAGCAATGATACTAAGTAGCTTCTTTAGTTTCTCCTCTTCTTCTGTACAAACGGCAATTTTTCGCGAAAGGTTTTCTTCGCAAAATTGCAGACATTGCACTGTATTGTTGGGGAGGCGGGTGATGTGAAAGTATTTACGTGCACTATAACATGACGTACCTAATGGACAATAAATCCCAGGAGAGCAAAGCTTTTTTTCTAGTTATTTCAACAATAGTCAAAAGAGGCTTCAAGTGTAATGTGTAGTTATTAAGGGAATTGTGCATCGAAGGCGAAAGTTTCAATTTCCTCGCTATGAATGTCCAATGAGGTTTGGAAGGCTTGCTTGCCCTTTCATCCTCTTTCCGTAGGAATGTAGTACTCTGCCCTTTCTATTCTTTGAAGGGATTAGGTTAAACCTTGGCTTGCCGAAGAAGCACCTTCACTATGCACACACTCACTGATTAGAATGAATTGAAAAATTCCCCACATAATACCCTGACAATGCATTCGGAAGGAAAATTCTATTCAAATCTACGGAGATGGGTTAAACTCCCTGAAATAATTCTATGTAGCAAGTAAGAAATCCGAAAAGGGAACCAAGCAATCAGAGTCCCCTAAGTAAGGATTACACTAGAAAACACTGCAACTTCTACTTTGACTCGTCCCAATGTGTTGTGGGAAGTCTCGAGGAGAACAGAACCTTTGAATCGTATTACTAGCAGTGCGCTCTAATCCAGTTTATTTGTGTTGCCCCTATCCTAATAGGAAAATAGTGGGGATGGGCAACACAGCAGTCTCATCTGTATAACCCAGATAGCCCTCCACATTGGTTTTCCCGGAATAAACTTAATCCAGGGATTTGTTGAATGGAATCCTTCCAACAAGTCATCCTGTTGACCTCTGAGATTCAATTGTAACTTGAAGGAAATAAACAGATCCACTGTGAAAATCAACTTAGCAGAATCTACGTAGGTAAACAATGGACAAAACCCAAATTCCCAACCACAGCCACTGATATTTTCACTTTCTCCACACCAAACTTCAACTAGGTACCAAGTTCCCTTTTAGATGCACCTGCTACTATAGCATTCCCCCATTTCAACTTTCTAACTTTAACTTCTAATGTGAGCATGAGAATTTCCCCAGGAAAAATTACTAAATGTCGATATAGGAAAGAGGAGTGGAGGAAAGAAGGTAACAATCGGCTAGGTGCCTACTTAAACAGTCCTGCCTCCTCCCTACTATTTGCATGCTAGAAAAGAGACAAGTTGCCGTCTTCCTTTTGTCGCATGTTTGGGTTTTCTTTGATTTTACTCCATCCAACTTATAAAGACGGTACCGGCTGTTCTGTTGCCACTGAGAGGCTGAAAGTTGAGCCTTTGGCCGTTTCCAGCTTACTTGACTTTGCCAGAGTAGTAAGTGGAGCTTGAGCACGAAAACGGAGGCAGAGTGGCCCTGTATTACTTTTTACTATTAGAATGTGAGGATTCTAAAGTCAAAACACATACAGATAGTTAGGTAGCTATAATATGATGGCAGAATCAGACAGAATTCAATAAGTAGTCTGTATGGCTGAGAAAAGCATCCCAGCAGAAGATTTCCCAACACAGCTTGCTTACTTCTCCACTTCTGTTCCATCGCCAACGACGACATAAGCTAGACATACATTAGGAAACTATATGTACTTACATTATTATAATAGAAACATAACGTGAATACTGAATAGTGCATTGTATTCTGTGTACAGATACCTCTCTCTCTCTCTCTCTCTCTTCTTCTTCTCCTACCTCTTTCTCTCTCTTCAACACTGTACATCTATTGTGCCACTAACTTTCGATATACATAAATACTACAAGGCTATTCAGGGAAAGTAGTCGTCGGTTGCTCAAAGTGGATTGGATTGGCTGAGCATTACTTCACTTTGTTAGAAGCAAAAACAGTGATTGCAATAGCAGCATCACATCTAACTACCTACGATCCCTCTCTCTCTCTCTCTCTCTCGACGAAGAACTCGCCCTAGCCATGCCAAACCAACCGAAGGGAAAGTGAAATCAAACCAGAAGAGCAGTTGCAAAGTGAAAGTTGCTGGCAACTTTCTCCTGTCTCTGTAAATAAAACTTTAAGTGGAACATCACAAGCGACTTTAATTCGAAAACTAATTAAACGTTATTCAATTCCATTCAGAGTTGGATCCTATGATTTTGTGGTTCCTCTCCTATTACAACTCTTCTCCTAGCCAACTTATTTTATAGAAATAGCATGAGTCAACTCACACTGTACGTGCGGACATTCAACATCCCACAACCAGTCCACTCAGCTCTACCCCTCTATTCCATTACAAAACAACACTAGAATCCTACAGCCTTATATTTCTTACATCCTCATCATCACTATAAAGATATATTCATTCTTACATTTACAGATAACAATCTTCTTTTGCCCTATATTTATTCACAAGGACCATATTTACCTTAGCCATGACTCTCACATTACAAGAAGTTAACATAAAATATTTACACTATCGTATCACCACAGAAAACATTTCGAATACACTACAAGCCTAAGCCTAAACATTATATCACTAATAATAAATGATAAGCTAAATGAGCACTTGTTTATGTCCTCCTTAATGTGCCTTAACAAATTACATCCTTTCGAGTAAATTAACAAAAGAAACTATCAACAATTACAGGGTTGGCTCTTACCATTTTTAATATATTGTTTTCTCAATTCCCATCTTCCTAACATTTGGCACTTACTCAGATGCTGTAAAAAATTTATTTACGTATTTAGTAAATGGGCACGAAAGAATTTCAAGTCCGATACGTACTGCATTTAGTCAAGTGTTTTTAATTACTTAGTGCTTACATTTCATCAGTGCATGTCATAATTCTGACTTAATAAATTGGATTGCACTAATTAACAGCTCTTTGTAGTAGTCGACAGTGATAAAATTGGTAATTGTAAATATTCGTGCTTGGGACCTATTATGAATACATACACATGATTAGGAAAGAGTTGTAGGCAATGAATGAGACCTCAATACATGCATTGCATTATTATATGAAACTAAAGTAGTCTTTTTTTCGAGCTAAACATATATTACAGAAAAGTACACAAAATTGTATTGGCATATCCATGCATTTTTAATATTTGGGGAAAACATTTAGATAGTGATACAGGTTTCATGTTAGTAACTTTGCTATTCACAAAATTTGGGTTATCTAACTGGAAATCAATCAATAAAAATGTGTAGACATAAACATAGACATGGTAATGCAGTATTTATCTGATCCTTCTTTCTCTCCATACCTTTTTTCTGCAAACACACAAATTGGAGAAGCTAGATCGGGAATGAGAAAGAAAATCCACAACATCCGCATGTTAAAAATCGTTGTATATAGCTCCATATCACGATTTTCGGCTACAAAGTGAAAAGTACTTGGCTAACGATAAGTAGTGAGTAGATGCTATGTGCTCCAGCAATAAAATTGAATATTTATGTATGTGTGCATACAACAGTATATATTGAGATACAGGTATAGAACGAATGGACTACAATAAAGATACACAATAGATCGTGTGTTTGTTTGAATGTAATGGATGAGGATTACTTTCTAAATGATATGAATATGAGAATGGGGAATTAAATGAAAATCGATATATTATAAAACATTACATTTAAGTATGATATGATGGTTTCTGTAATAACTCCTATTCCCCAAATTCAAAGTTTATATCTCTATTCCTCTAATATTGATATCATCTGTGCTCTGCTACATAATAATGACATTGTGTATCTACTTCCTAGTAGTTCTACGCTAAGTTATTATTATTGTACATTAAGGATAATAACCTTGCGTTATTGAATGAATTTCGTCCATTGAAATAATTATATTCTTATAGCTACTTATCACTTATGTAGTGTAGCCTAGTACTAATCGACTAATAATTCATGCTCACATGAGTGCAATGATGTAAGTTTCCGTTTGTGTAACTTATTGAAGTGGTAGTTGACCTGAATTAAATCTGTAACGGAGTGCCACTTCATCCAGGGCACCATCCACTCATTATTACAACAGTGCTATCTATACTACTACCACAGTTTTCCACACTCGAACTTAGAAAATCAAAAGCATGCTCGACCAACCACTTTTCTATTCAAAACATCTTTAGACTCAAAAGATGGAAAATGAGCCTAAAATTAATCAATACATATAATAATGTAACATCCAGTAGTGTTAGCGATTGATAAACCTTTTTAACGCTGGAAATGTAAAATATTTTCTTAAACTGAATAATTAATTAATCCTAGCATACAAATTTAATACTATTACATTTCGAAGTAACCACAATTCTATTTTCGGGAATGTAAGATGATTTCGAATCTGTAATTAGGAGCAGTACTATCAGAATTGTCGACCATCATCTCAACTTTCCCAGGCACACATCTAATTTGTGAGGAAACTGTACTGTAATGATGTTGCGTACGCATGAGGAATGAATGAATGTGTCGACATCAAAACTGACTGACAATGAATGAACGTTTGATACGGGATTTATGTTTACAGTTGTAAGTAACATAACACGAACATAAGAGTACTGTGGGAATGCGTATTTACTCTAGATTAATGGGTTTTGGATCATCATCCTTGTAGTAGCTATCAATGTAAGCAGGAAGTTATTTAGAGAGCATAGGAGTATTTATATCATCTTAATATTTTGGACTAGATATTGTATTTGCTTTACTTATGAATGTAAGTGGACGCTCCAGTATTTTCAGTGATAGTGTTTCTCGCATGGAGATCAAATGACGTTCTATAGTAATGTCATGTTTGTTACAGTACCAAATATTATTGCCACTTTCATTTAGTATTAATTGTTAGTTGTAACAATAATGGCTTGCAAGATAACGTTTAATTGTCTTCTGTTGTTTGTCGACACAATTATATTTCTTTGACACGCAGATATAAAATTCTAAAGGAAAAAATTTGGATACTTGGGCAATACCATTCGTTATGTAAAACGTACAAAATTACATACTACTTTTCCTACTGTGTTTATTTTCCGTAAATAAAGAATCAATTAATGCAATTCTCTTTTGTAACATCTATAAAAAAAACTACTAACGTTAGTATGTTTCCAGTTCATTTATGATGACAGCTTTTAACCTACAACATAACTATCCGCCTCTATTGAGTCTATATATCCCATTTTGAACTATACTGTTACAGTAATAATATAATAGTAACCTAGTGTTCTCCATGTGTACATAGTACTAGAATTTATTCATTAAGTCAGTTTATTCTCTTGTTCATATTACTCATTATTAAAAAGGAAACGGATCAAACACATACTCCCTTTAGGACCTGGAATTTGCTCCGTTTACATTGCAATTCAGCCAGGATCTCTAAATTATACTTTGTCATTTACTAATGCAGAATACTACCACAGGAAAAAAACGATTTGACTACACAGAACAGGGATATCGGCATATTTTCTCCATAGTTTCCTGCATTATCAGATACCATTCGAGTGTTCCGACTTCCGACGAACTTTATCCTATAAGGAATTAATTAATATAGGGAATGTCTAAATCCGTCTCATTGTTTGCATAGACTAAATATTTGTATTGCGATGCACAAGATTATAAATAGTTGCACGTAAACAAACAGTTATGTAAATGAGTAAAAAAAAAGTTAAGTCTCACAAATATACTGTCTACGTAACTCAACTGCTCATCATTATTTCACAATTTCATGCACACAATGTTTAATTATATGTGGAAGTAGGAAAGGCATAGGCAGTGAGAAGATAGTCAACAAACCTAATTGGATGAGATCTAATTACAAAATTTATGTAACATATTACACACAATTGTAATTTACTGACAGTGAAACAGAAAGAGAAAATTCATGTTATTCTTTTCCCTTCGACTTTAGGCATTTTCTCTTTATATCTGTTGTCGATTCAGAATGAAAATGAATAAATCTGTTTTGTTGTTTTGTTTTTATGTTTTCAGAATGAAAATGAATACCTAAGTCTACTTCATTGTAACAATGAAGTAGAATAAAATGATGGAGACGTAAGCGAAATTAACCGATAGCAAAAGATGATTTTATTGTCTATTCACTTTAAGCAGTACTTAATAAGGACCTACTACTATTTGAAATTCTCTGGGACACTTAAATGGTACTTGAAATCGGAAAAAATTCAAGTCTCGACATATATTATTACTTATTAACCTGTTTCTGTATCTGACTAATTTGTTCCGACAGGGAGGAGTGTTGAAAATTGAAGAGATGAAAAAGTGTTTTAAGTATAGATTCTCAGTTAGCCTTGTATACTCTGGGGTACTGTCAGGAAAGAATGATTTTTCATCCTCGTTTATAAGTAGAGAAAGTGCAGAGTGAAAACTTACCGGAGTTAGTGAAGAACGGGGCTATGGGCTTGAGGATATAGTTCTTTGACGGCTTGCCGATGAGTATATAGTAAAAGTATTGTGCAGTTGTAAGTTTTGTTTTTCCACTTAACCGTCACGTCGCGTCATCTTAAAAACAAACTACTTTTCATATTGGATATGCCTGGTGGGGCTCACAGCCGGATCCAGTAACCAAACAGCGAAGGCCTGACCTGAAGCATTTTTCATCATTACTGTCCTGTCTTGTTCTTGAGGATGGTAAGTAAGTTTTGTAAGTTTGACGGTTGAAAGTTGCACTCAACTGAATTCAATTAACTTTCAGCACGTTGTGTTATGTTAGGTTATGTTTGCTTCCTTTTACTATATTTATTATGTATTAAGAGCTCCTTCGTTTCGGAAGGGGATTGTTATTTTCTGTTGATATAACCGATAAATGATAATACGGGATAAGTTTTCATTGAAAGGGAAAAATCACTTGAACCACTAGTGAGGGTGAAGATATTATATTCTCAATTGCGAAGTAGTAAAACAATGTTTGGAGAGAGAGAGGAGTCGGATATTTGACAGCAGTCGTTGTTCCTACAGTATAGTCCTACATCCAAAAAGAGAAAATGGACAGATCGAAGAATGTAAGTAGTGAGCTTACCTGATTAAGTTAATAGAGCAGAAAACGGAACAAATCAGCCGAGCACAGCCAACTAATACTATATATAGCACTAATAAAGGTAATTGCAGAGTTTACAAGTAGAATTACAGTTCTAATCAGTTGGCTACACTGTAATTTTCGTTGAGACTTCTATTTGTATTAAATAGTTTGATTCTGGTTCGGCTACTCTTCCTTTCAAACTACTGTAATTAGCTCTTACCACAACAACCTTTCCACTAAACTTTGACGCTCTTCCAAAAGAAAGGAAAATTGACATATTTCCGTGTTGGCGGAAAAGCTAATTTTCCAATGGTACCCCATTGTCAAGGAATTATATGTAAGTATGTTAATAAAGAACACTATTCCTCTCTATTGTACAAAGTAAATAGTAAACTGTTTAGAGTCTGGGATTTAGACTTCCGCCTACTCCTCCATAACATTATTGCACCAATCCAGTTGATTATTATTTGATCTTTGCGGGAGGAATCCAAGTGAAACTATTTGTGTTTTTCCCTCTATCAGTCAACTCACTTTCTACTGTTTTCTAATGAAAAACAGAACAGATGGGAACAAATATCAACATAAACACTCCACTATGTACGATAGACTTTTATCGTCCTACTCAGGACGAAAAGAGGACCACTGTCTTCCCTTCATTCACTCTTTCCCTAAACAGAACATTCCAACTTTTATTACTTCCTCTTCTACCTCAAACTTCACTTCATCTTCTTTGTTCTTCGCCTCCTTTCACTTCCTTCCCATCCTCTCCACGGCTACTTAACAGTCCTGTGGACACAAAAATCCAGAATTTTCATTTTTAGTAACCTCGCAAACTACTATTCTATTCATTTCAGATAGCCCGTTTTATTAAATTGACATAGAAAAAGTTTCCTGGAGAAAGGACAACTTTCTCCATTACTTTCTTCATTACTCAAGGGCTTATGCACATCCTAATGCTAAATATATACAATTTATTTGTAGTTTTATGGGAAAATATAAATGCGTTCGTACATACTCATTCTCACAAACTCCTATATCACTTATGACTTCAACTATATACGACGGATTTTTAAATTCATATAGAAAATTACAAAATTACTGTGTGTAAACAATATCTCAACATTGTGTATTTGGAACAGAAACGTAATATCTTAGTAGAATAATACATGAGGCAAACGGGAAATTGCTTATTTATACAAAACAGACTTACATAAATTATGTGACTATTTTTTGTAGGCAGATTGGGTAAAAGCATTCACATAATCTATACGAACAAACAATACGACACAAAGAATTACAAAATGATTAATAGCCAGAGATAAATGTAAGGATTAAACTTAAGTAGTCATTGGCCATTCTCTTTTGTGTAAGTTTATTAAGGGAGAAACTAATTCTCCAATAACGTTTAATTTTACCCCAGAAACTTATGTTCTACATTAAAAGCTTGTTAAGGAGCCAAATTTTTTATTCGTTGTAAGCATAAGATTTAGCAACTGCCTTTTGTTCTGCATACGAATGAATGTAAGTAGATTTTAAAGGACTTGGATATGTATATCCTACCACAAAGAAGTTTGGCTCAGGATTATATTATTATCTGTCTAGTTTTTCCCCTAGTTTTGTCGTTGGAACAATAAGTTCCCTTGCACAATGATTACTTCAGCCATGTAGTTCCATTTCCTGTGTCCATTAACTCTAAAGTTAATGTAGACGTAATTTATTGCTCATTTTGACAAAATGTGATTTTATGTCCTTGAGAATATTATATGAGTGAATTTTCACACTAGCTGTAGTCGTCTCGTAACACTTGGAATATTAGAATTTTCTATTTTGCATGCCAATGAAATAGAATTATCTGTAGTTTGCTCTAGAAATAGAAAAAAATGACGTAGGTAGTGAGAAAGTAGAAATCATATCGAATTGCACACTTTCGTCAAAATAACGGTATGACGAAGTCGGGAAAGAAATTCAACCAGCATGGAGCAAGAGATTTCAGATTTCATTAGATATGATAAAATAAAATTGAATATAATGCTAAAATACTAGCTACGGAATAAAGTGAAATTGCATAAGGAAAGCCGTCTGTCTGATTCAGAGCGTAGGAACATTTCAGAGAGCAAGTGAAATGAAGAGAAAGTAATGATCAAAGAAATTTTACTTGCATTCGTATACCTCCCGTCAATTTTTAGTAATATGTGAAACAGGCTCTATTATATTCTTGCTATGGAAAATTAGTTTAGATTGCCGAGTGAAATCAAAAGGGAATTTAAAAATAGCTCTGTGATTTTATGAATGAAACTCTTTGAACATTGCCGAGTACGTTTTAGGGGATTTCTTTTCTGAGACTATTAGATTTAATAAAGTGTGAAGTAAAGAAAGAATCTAACTGCAATCAATAACCCCGCAGTTGCAAGCAAACAAGTTAATAAAGAGATTTCTAAAATGCAATTACTGATTATAAAACCCTTTTGCTATTGTCTGGCTTCTTAAAGATCAAAAAAAAGTAAAGTAGGATTTAAAATTATTGTAGTAATATTGTATAAAATTGATAGATAGAGCTGCTGTTAAAATCCAGCAATTAAATGGATGTTATTATGTCGTTGTTGTTGTGAGAGTGGAATGAAGTAGACACTAAGAGTGAGTAAAAGTCAAACTGAACAAAACTGACACATTCACTCAGAGCACATCACAATCCGCTTAGTTTAAGCTAGAGAGTCGAGCGGGGCTTCGTTGAAGCAAATCTAAGTAAGTAAGCCAAATAGAAATACTAGAGATAGATATAATATTATATTAAACATTAGATTTCCTAATATGATTATTATCCTATATATCTGACATAGTTTGAAGAGGCTACGTATATATGTACATTGATAGGTAAAAGTTATAGTGACATAGTCTCTGGCAATTCATTTCTAAAGGTTCAGGAAAAGATTAGAGCTTACATTGCACTCAAAGTCAGTGAGCAAAGGCTAATTACACCTCTACGCAGTGAATGAATTGTATAGAGAGTAAAGTATGTGTGTGTAAAACTTACTTGTAGCCCTCAATGACACTTTACTGTAACGGGATGATGTTGATGTGGTGTGTTTTGAGAATATTATTATTATTCAGGTTGATTATTGTGCACTTAGGGGTTAGATTTCTCACAGATAACGCTTAGCACCTAAGTAGCTAGTGTTATTTTACGAGAGGCTGTGGCTAAGGACGATATGAACAAAATTGTGTGAGTGAGTGGGTGGTTACTTGTGTAGTGTGAGTGAATTTAGGGCAAGGAAATCAAAAAGGGGATAAAGACAGACAGATAGAAAGAGAGAAAAGAGAGAGAGAGAGAGAGAATTTCATGTAGTGTAGAGTCGGATGTGGGAAGTGATGTGATGAGATGAGACTGAATGAGAATGTGGAGCTTGGCTTTAGCTCTGTTGGTTTCGTTCGTGGCAAAGAAAAGACACTTCCAGTTGAACATGTTCAACTAGCTTCTAGTTTCCCAACAGTTCCGTGCTTTCTCCACTATTACTCACCATGCAGTGTTGGAGTAGACAAGTGCTGAACTACCTCCACTCTCCCCAGCTACTAGCTTTCTCCTATTATATATATCTCTCTCTCTCTCTCTCTCGCTGCAAAGCGTATATCGTTTTTCAGGGATATATCTCGGGCATCCATTTTCCACGATGCAGGGCCTTAGGAGTCCTATGTGCAGAATTCTTTGCTCAGGACATGGCATAGCATTCCCACTGTAGATAAGCTAAGGGTAAGCTGAGGGAGCTATTCCTTGCACTAGTCGAGTGCATTGCATTTCAAATGCGTGATGCTGATGCTCCGAGGCAAAAGCTCCCTCATTCTTTTACTTTGCATTGGATACCTTCCTAGTTTAAACTAAAGGTGCTCTTTTAATAGCACTCTTTCTTCCCTCTCTCTCTCTCTCTCCACTAATACTTCTAGCTAGCAAATAGTCTTTCAGTTACAACTATTATTCTACCCTCCTTCCTTTTACTCCCTTTTCTCTCTCTCTCTCTCTCTCTCTCTCTCTCTCTCGGAAAACGGAAAAGGGCTTGTCTTCTCTCTCTCTCTCTCGCGTCCACAACTCTCACTCTGACCCAATCCAGTAAAAGTCTAGGGAAAAGCAAGAATCTTTGGAATTGTTCCTTTCTCTTCTTCTTCTTACTTAGGACGTGGGCACAGTCGTCTTTTTCTCTTCATAGCAGTCTCGTGTACTACTACTAACCAACCTTGATGATCATCAGCTCTTCCCCACACTATGCAATTCCTATCCTCAACGAATGCAATCCAAGGACGCACACAGTGAAATGGGATGTGTGGATTCTTTTCTTAAAGAATTTTAGTTAGTTTCCTTTCATTTGCTTTGTGTACGACGAAATTGATAGCCTCCCTAATGCTCTCCTACTACATAATCTATTATTATATCTGTAGTGTATTGTTCGAGAAAGTTGCCTTTTAGCGTCTATTCATTCCATCCATACTTTACCAAACTTTTTCAACACACCTACACATATTACACTGAATTTTAACAACTACCTGACACAACTATCATGAAGTCAAAATAATTTCTACCTTTGCTAAAATGCTTTGCATTACCATAAACCAAAGTCGTCCGTGGTGTACACGTCACTTTTCTCATTTTTGTAACTAATTATTTATTTAATAGAGCTCAGAAATAGATTGGGAAGTTCTATTAAAAACCGTAATGTGAGTAATAACGTGACAAGCTTTTTGCAGAAATCATGCCATTAATTTTTCTCCACTAGATAGCTATAGACATCGGTAATAACTAGATAGTTCCGTTTGCTAAAATATATGAATTCCATCATTCCCTTCCTTCTTCATAGATATTTACGAGATGAAAAGAGGGAAAGGCCTTTGATATATACTTCTGTTTCTTTTAATGATAGCGTTACTTTACGTTTCGGATTTATTTACATAATCATTTGATATATAGGTAATATTAATAAAAGTAACGTTATTTGCATTATTGTGTCTTCTTGTACTCGTAATCTGTTTACTTAGATATTTTAGTATATTTCAAGAAAATATTGCATAGAATTGTATGTATTACTCGAAGCGTATGTACTATAGGGAAGGGTATCTGATGAGATAACGTTACATAAGATTGTTTTATTTTGGAAAAAATAAATATTAATATATTCATAACGATAAAATGTAGATAGCTATATCCTGTACATTTATGCATATAGCAGATTATTTTGAATACATAGGAAATAAATCTAATCCATCATCGTCACCGAAAATAATATCATCATCTTCATCGTCTATTGCAGCGTTAGGATCACGAGCACGACCTCGGATGCCAGCAGTCTGTAAACGAGCTGGTAGTGGTTCCAGATATTCTCCATTGGAATCCCCATCTGCAAGAAATGCAAATCCCACTCATTAATTAGCGATTAGTAAAAGATTCTCGAATGAAATATTCATAGGTTGACTTCTGAAGCTATCACATTGTGAAATGGGTTTTAGAAAAGGAGATTACCATAAGAATTATAATTATCCTCGTCTTCATAAATGTTATTTCGATTGCCGTATCTGCTGTTCCCCCTGAAATTGCAATTTTACCATCAAAATAAATTGCAATTTTACCATCAAAATAAATTGCAATTTTACCATCAAAATAAATTGCAATTTTACCATAAAAATAAATTGTAATTTTACTAAGATCCTCATATATAATTATCTCTTCTAGTTTCCGTTAGTGTTTACCTGATTCCTTTATTAGAATAGCCGTCGGAATCTTCTTGATCAAGAGGTCTGCCTTTACTAGGTCCAGGACGTCCCGAGCCCATCCTTGATGGTGGCCCAAATCGTGACGTTGAAGAATTCATTCTAGTTTCCATATTTCTCTCGAGTCGTTTGAGTTCTTCTGCGTACGTGCCCGCCTCTTTCAGTCCCATATCCGCCGAAATACGTACGAGAGCTTGAAGTGCTTGAATATTCTCTGGATTTCCTTTGTAAACTTTAGAAAAACATTCTATAGCTTGCGCGTAATTCCCAGTTCTCCTGTAAGTGGCTCCCATTAGCATTTGCCATTTCGTTTCTTCGGGTTGCAATGCAACAGCCTTGTGGTAGAAACTTATAGATTTCTCAGGCACTTGCATATCCTGGAGATATCTGGCAAGCCATTCAATAACGTCCAGATCCGAAGGGTCATACTTGTGACACTGTAAATTATAATTCCAACTGACATGAGAATCATTAAGTCCCTTATTATGGTTTGTCGAACATAAATATATATAAATATATATATATTGGGGAAATGGAGGTAGGTAGTACATTACTATATTATCTTACATCATAATAGTAAGTGTATGCCTGTTGACGATCATCTTCGGCATCGCACAAAGCTCCGAGTTTCTTGAGAATGCCGGGATCGGTGGGAGCCAAAGCAAGAGCTTTAAGATACCATTCTTGAGCGATTTCACTTTCGCCCATTAGCTCATGAGTTCTTCCTAATTGAAAAGTCACGTGTGGATGATTTCTCACGAGTGACTGAACCTTGTGAAAGTATTCTAAGGCTTCCTCATAGAATTTCATTTGTTGATTCACAATTCCTAGGTTATAAAGTGCTTCTGTACAGGAAGAATCTGTTCCGACAGCTTCTGTATAATAAGATTTGGCAGTTTCATAATCCTGTCGGACATAGTAGCAATTTCCCAAATTGACATATGCAGCAGAATTGTAAAAATCCGCCTTTTTTGCCATTTCTCCATATTTCTCCGCTTGTTCGGCCTCACCTTGCTGAAATGTAAACATTAATTAGCATAATTCCTTTAGCAATATTTACTTAGAAACCTCACTAGTACATTTCCAGATGTTTGCCATTTTCATTACCAGGAAAAACATAAAGGAGAGATTTGTTGCAGCGGCTGTAGCAACTTTTGTCTCCTTCTTCTCAAACGATTTCAAAATCTCCACAGCTTCGTTCAGTTCTCTTTGCTTGAGGAAAACCAGAGCTTTGCTAATCTACATCCAAAGCACAAGTAAAATTAAAAGGGCTTTAGTATAGTTCCGACAATGATGTGCCAGAACAAAGAACTTTCAAGACAGTTAATTAACAAATTTTTCAATAGTTCATAAACAGTGGGGTGAAGGAGTTCGTTAGGACTATTACTTCCAATGCATGCGCAAGGGAAGCATGCTTCGAGGATTTTATCACTTCCGTCACCCAGTGATAACCATCTGCAAAGGAGGACTCGACTACCGGAGCAATTAACCGAGCAGCAGATAAAACACAACGCTCTGCATACAGTTTTCTCTCTTTCTCCAGCTTTCTCAATTTGTCATTCTTCAAGACTTCTACCAAAAGTTGGGATACGGGATCGTCCTAATAAAAGCAACTTTCAAATTAATTGCTAATTACTGTAATTACAATATCACCTTTATTAGCCTAGTCCTGGAAAACCTTCCTACTATTATTTATATGTAAATAAATAATTTTAAGCTCCTTAAAATTCCTTTACCGACAATGTTGTGTACTTCTCATCGTCCTCGTCAATATCTAAAGGAACTTCCAACAGATCTTGAAAGCTTTTTTTCATCTTTTCTTTGTCTGAAGCCATGAAATTCGACAGCACGAGATGTAATCCCGTCTTAAAACTCGGTTTGTCTTGCATGATGTATTCAAAACTTGCAGAAGCATCACTGGGATGCCCGATTCGGAGAAATATTATACCCATATTATGCATCAACTTTAATCTGTAATCATTACACAAAAGCCTGTCTTTAAATCACACTCGAAAACGTTTTTTTAAACACGTTACACCACACCCATGTTATCTAAAACACTAAACTTTTAGTATAATGTTCCTGCTGTGACAAAGATCATTTTCTCTAATGTATCCACACTTTCAAACACTTTTTTTTTGGATTAATTAATAATTCTGTACCTTAGATCTCTATTTGTATTGTTCAATTGGTCCATGGCCATACGGTACATTTTAATCGCTTTTGTTGGATTGTTCTGCTTAAAGTAGATATTACCCATATTGATTTTCACTTTTGCTCCATGGGTTAGGAATTTGTTTTTCGAAATCGCATGGTAAGTACTCATTGCTTCAGTGTACATTTCACAAGCTTCAAACTGGGTGGCCAGATTGAATAGAACCTTCGGAGTTAGAAATTATTTAAGAAATCAATATTATCAACATCAATCAACTGCATTTACTTTGTACAGCATTGAATTATCAATAAATTCGAAATAGAATATTTTAACTAACTGAGAACGTAATATCCCAATCGTGTCCTTCGTTAGCACCGGCTTGTTCTTTGAGACGCATAAGAGACTTCTCTTTATTAGATGCATCCTTTGCTAATTCCAATGCCCTTTTTATATCCCCTTTGCAACCCGTTAAAACGGATTCGTCAACCAAATTGGTGATTTTGTCTTCAAGTTGCTTAATTTTTTCATCGGGTCTGTTCAAACATTCAAGATATAATTATATAATAACATTTGAAGTTGTTCAGTACAGTAGGAATTAGTGTTTTACTTCTTTACTTACGTATCTTCGACTTTCATTTCAATGCTGGGAGTTGCACTTTTATTGCCAGGGTTCATAGGATCAAATATATTCTGCCCTTTTCCTGCGGCTGTGTAGCCGGCTCCTCTTACTGCTGTCATAGGTCGATTTAGTCCACCAGATTCGCCTCCGATTCCAGTAATGGGTCTCGCTGTTCCTCCACGGGTAAACATCCCCGTTCTGGCGGTTGATTGTCTCGTAAACTGCAAATTGCCACATTAGTTTTATCACAATCTCATCATCACTTTACCCGCTTCCTATATATATGCAGTAGGACACTTGGGTTTTTATTATATTTTTAAGGGTTGACACAGTAGATCTTTTGTAGCCTAACCCCTGCTGCCGTTCCCAATCGACTATTAAGAGCAGATCCTGGAGTAACCCCTCTTGGTGGTACAGCCTGTAATATAATTCCACATTCTGTATAAAACTCGGATTTAAAAGCCAACTTAAAGTCAAAGAATGTCAAAGTTTCACAACTTGTTTCCAAATACTCACAGTGGGTCTTCTGCTCTCCAAGGTTCTTGCAGAATTCTGGAAATTCTCATCGTATTCTAAATCTTCTGTATTTAGAGCAGAGGGGAAATCATTATAGCCTGAATACAGATCTTCTTCATCGGACAAAGATCCCACACCGAAATTATTACGTCCACTGCCTCCAGCACTAACGGATCCTCCTCCATATGCTCCACTTGTCCTTAATAAATTCCGATTCATTATTTACACCTGTGTGTGTGCTATCCGTGAGAGTAAGTTTTCTATCCCTATCTACAATTTACATAAAATAATTTTTCAACAATTTCGTAACGAAAAATCTTTTGGTAGCAATTGTAAAAAGCTGGCGTCTGCCACGAATTGTCCGAAATTAGTGACGAAATTAATCAATAACCGTTCCTTAGCAGCGATGAAAAACATTGGATTTGCCTTAGGCACCTTTGAGGTTCATGTTCATTGGGATTCTCTCATGTAAAATGTAAATGTACAGGTGTAGCGCAGGTGTAACTTGAACAAAGCTTTT
>JAAAYG020001115.1:3559-72178 GCA_009936455.2 Tomocerus minor
TCTGTGTATGATGTTTATGAAGAGTTTTTGAATAAATGAAGTTAGATTTCATTTAAGTCCCTTTCAAGCTTGAACTATTCAATGAATGGAATTGACAGAAATTGCAATGACATCCCACGATTCATGAATAATTTATCTGAATGTGTTCGCATCCTATTGTGCATGTGTATGGCTACGAAACTAAATGCTATTTGAGCTGAAAGAACATTTAGTCATAGCATTTCTGAATGTATGTAGGTAGTGTGTACATATGTATGTATACTTTTCACAATTGTTAGTTGGTAGATTAAATTGCAGTCGTGTGGTCTTCTAGGTCGCTATTACAATGTTTAGTATCATCTTTTGCATTAATGGTGTCATATCATAACTGTTTTCATACAAATCGGCGTGTGAGTTGAATTTAAAAATTAAAGAACGAGCGGAAACTTGGACTTTCATGCGAAGAGAATTGAATGCGTCCACATTTCGAATTATCTGAATGCACAAAGAGCTTTTTATTTTATCTAGTACAGATTTACATGGTTAAAAGAGTACCATGTGCATATGCATAATGATTGGCATGGGAAATGGGTACCTACCTTATGTAAGTATGTATATATGTAGTATCAATAGCCTGAAGAGTAATAGATGAGATCCCTGGAGACGTGTAGATAAATAATAAAAGTATTTGCATAGCTATAGATACTCTTGCACATGATTAGTTCAGATTAGAATCCAATTTACATTGAGTGGATGTCCTGCATATGTATGCACAAACACGAATAACCGTTACATAGTAGACTGAAATCATTGCATAATCGTTTCTGATGTAATTGGTAATGTAATGCAGCGCCTATAGCTTACATGGAGCTACATATAGGCAAAACGAGTTACTTTTCTGCATTTACATGAAAGTCATTACACAATAATGGTTGTCATCTTATTGTTAGCAATCGTATTGTAGCATTGTATTTGGGTAGCGTACAAGAAATGAGTTTGGATAACGATATGATGGTATCTGGACTCGAGTCGAGTCCTCATCCTATTTAGTAAGATGCTCTTTCGAGACATTATAATGTTGCATGCGTCCGATGTTAAATATCTTTAGAATCCGTGTACACACATAAACATTGATCTATAGGCGTCCACACAATTGCAATTATGTATCATCATTTTTGTAAGAGTCAGTGAAGATGAATGTACACATCATTTACACTGATATAATGTGGTGAATGTTAAAGTGACTGGCAAACTGACCTCTAGACTCAGACTACACCACGGCTTACATTATTTACAACTACTAGCCTAGAACATGTAATCAAATCCATACGATGTACAGCACAATTCATTGTTCATTTGGCATATACACAATAATTACTATCCATATATATATGAAAGGTACCTATGTGAAATATAAACTTATATCTATTCTATTTATTATATCCACAATATATTACTGGGGATTAGTGTAACTCATTCAATTCTTCCAATCTTAACTTGACCAATTCACTAAAGCAGCTTAGCTCACTCAACTGACTCTATGCAACATTTAGCTAACCACAGGCAGTGGAGGATGCAGAGATGCACAAAGTGTTATTATCTATAGTGTAGGCACACAAGCGACTCAAATAATTGTATCATTCCATGGAACATGTTTGTATTATTATTATTATGGACTTGAACCAGTAATCATCTCTATCTGTCTAGTTTAGTAGAGTTTGTATTTGTAGCAGAGAAGTTAGTCGACTTTCGAGCTTCTATACTCTTCACACATTTTGATTTCACTCCACCAAACTCAAATGGTTATACCACACTAAGGAGCCTAATAAAATAAACAGTGGAATTAAATTGTTCAACTGTGAAATTCAAAGAAAATGAAAATGGATTATATATGCAAAGATTTCTACTTAAGAAATATAAACCAATGAAACGAAAAACGCAGGTGTGAATTTTTTGTGTTTCCTTTAAATCCTTTCTAAGCAAAAGTGTCTAATTTATGAAAGGGAGAATATGTTGACAGAGTATTATTCGGATTATTTTGTTATAACTATTATAAAATATCTTCCGTATGTCATTTTCATATTACGGGACCTAGGAATTCAAAATTCCATATTTACTATGTAAGTAAATATAAGCAAAGACTGAAGAGTTCATTTACTTTTCGACTTATATCTTCAATATAGAAGAACTTGCATGGTTTGTGAATTTATATTGTAGCATTCATTAATTGTATAGTGCTACATAGTTGCATATACATGAATCAAACGTTTTATTCACCGTACGTAGATTATAAATTAGGTGCGGATATATAAATGAAAATCCTGATGCATGTATAATATTATATATACATGATATGGATAACTCGAAAGTGTTGTAAGCTGTTCACGCTTTATTTCCCTGGAAGTTGTAATACTTAATGCAATGCTGGATGTATGCAGGGAGTTTAACATGAATTGGTAAAAGGAATAGTAGATTAAGATTAGAGGAACATTATTACATGGAGAAGTGATAGTGCGGATGGTAAATATAAGATTAGGAGATTAAAAACAAGAATGAGATTCAGGTCTAGGGAAGAAAGGAAAATGTTGGTTGAATTGAGGAGAATGAATTCTGGGTTTTCACAACAACCTCACTCATCTGTTTTTTTTTGACTTCAACTTTTACGGTTAGCCAACTTTTGTTCCTCTAAAGAGAGAGAGAGGTGTGTTGTGAGTTGTGATTATCGTGCTGTGATTGAGACTCTATCTTATTACACAGTATTAGACTACTATATTAGTATTAGAGATGAAGGTAAAGGCACAGGTATCTGATTGACCTGTGCTGTGTGTGTGTGTGCGTATGCCTTAGTCATTCTTCCCATAATATGAGTAAGTGGCAGTCATGCAATCCACAATGGTAAAATTGTAACCAGAAACCTATAGCTCTCATCTCAGTTTAACTCTTTCTTTGTGTTCTCCCAAATTCAATAAAGAGGCTGACAGAAAGGAAAAGATCTGGGGCCGGATGTGTTCTCTGCTCTTTAAATTGGGTACTGTAAAAGTTGAAGTGCGTGGACAGGCAGAGTTTGTGCTTTGTGCTCCCTTAGCTAGTAGCTCTCCCATCCACTTGTTCAAACATCACCATGTAACAAATATGTAACATTTTTTCTCCAGATCTCACCACAATTTATATAGAGAGGAAGAGAAGAAACCAGTATGATTGCTACTTATTTACACAAGGTGAAGATGGTATAGATAATATGAATTTTCTCTGCTGGACATGACATAATGATGCGAGCTAGAGTAACCACTGAAGTTTATTGCAACCTTGTTTTGTTATTGATATCACAGAATAGAGTATACTTGTCTCTATCGTATATCGCACGCAGCTATCATCTTCCCTTCTCAGCTCATGCACATTTAACTTAGTTAAATCTCACCTTAAATATTAAGTAGAAAATAAAAATATTCCAATGTGCTTTTACCTCAATTATTTAGCCATTAAACTCCATGAGGACTTTGTACCTTTGAATTTCTTATGAATTTATTTGCTCTTAATTCTTGATGTTTTCTTCAAGGAAGTAGCGTGGAGTTTTTTTGTAGCCATGAAATACTCACCTTTCTCAAATCAAGTATGCCCCATATTTATATGTGATTATGAATTTCATAGTTGCGATTAGGATGATTGCTCTAATCCTCTTCCAGGTTTTCGTTAAAGGTTTCCCATTAGAATTTACCGCAAGGATTCCTCACAAAGAGCTTAGATCCTACGTGCCATGCATTTATTGCTCTGTGCTGCGGAGTGAGAGAAGTGAAGAAGATTCAGAATCTTCTCTCCCAGTCCTGGTATCTTATTCAGCTTTTGTTAGTCATGCAAGGAGGCAGTTAGAGACGTTAGAGAGCAAGTGTATCTATGTAAGTCTGTATTAATGTCTACGGACTCTAATGCACCGATAGAATTTCGTGGAGCAGGGGAGGAGAAACTCCAATCTCAACCTGAGCCTACAAGTTAATATCTAAGAAACTTTCATTGTGCATTTTATTCTGTTTTTGTAGACAGAGACTGTAAGTGTATCTATTATTGTGTGTAGAATGTCTGTATATAATATAGTAGCTGTGCTGTAGCTGAACATCACTCACACACGGAATCTTATATATTTCATGTGCCTGCCTGTCTTAGAAAGAAATAGTTTTATTTCAGGTATCTCTATCTACTAATAGAACAAATATATTTATTAGGAGTAGCTACATAGTTGGACTGAGCAATTCCAATGCGTCTACCTGTATTCTCGAGTACAGGGAGTTAAGAAGTGCCGACTGAAGGCAGGCAAGCCAGAATGTCTGCTCCCTCTCTAAAGCCAGGCACTAGAGAGATACTCACTTAAAGTAGAGAGAGAGTAGATGTGGATTTTAGTATATAGTTTTGCAGGCAATGTCATGGCATGGCAGGGCACTCTCCCTCCGGCACTTTCATCGCTTGCCTTGTGTTTTCTGTTATCCATCCACAAAATAGACAAACTGACAGGATAGCATATTCTTTGAGTCTATTCCTTTCTATAGCTATAGAAATCAATGTATATATATTTAGGTAGGTGGGGTAGGTAGCTATATAATAATAGATAAATACAAACATTACACTAAGAAGATACATGTTTACGCATACATAGTGTGCAAGTATTAGAAAATGCTCAACGTGGCTACATACATATTACTTAGTTAGCAATCTAACTCTGTTGATAGTAATAATAAGTGGGATAGAAATAGAGAGAGGCATCAGAATTCATGGACATGGACAATACATTAACATTCATTGTTGTTGGAGGTAGCAGGACTCTATGTGTACCAAGTATAGTCTGTGTGTGTGTGTAGTGGTGAGAGAGGCTTTGGGAAGGTAGATGTAAAGGAAGAGTTGCATGAGGTAAGAGAGGCAGAATGAGCGAGGCTATAAGTGATATGCTTTGCCAGGCCACCAAAAGAACGACTAACTGAACAACAGGGAAGAATAATAAGAAAAGCGTAGCAGCGTAAGCGTAACTTAGCGTTCGGCTCCATGACCGTGCTCTGCTGTGGTGGGTTAGTCAACGAGAGAACATTTGCTCACACAGATACAAAGTCGACGTAGGAAATACAAAGCAGTCAGTAGTCGTAGAGACGAGTCTCAGAAAAGAACTGCTGCCGTTGCTCCCTTGCCTTGGCTCCATGTCTCAGCCCTTTCAATTCTCAAGTTCGCAGCATGCCAGAATTTCTCACTCACTCCTCTGTCAACCAATAATGTGCCCGTTGAAATCTTATTCCTCTCGCTGCCTCTACGATTAGCACTTAGTTTCATCGGGAATAGCTCACTTAAGTACACACATGCTATGCCATAGCATTTATATCCTCGGAAACACAATTCACACTTCTCCACAACAAGAACAGTTGACTCTCGGATGGATTTTATTTTGACAAGGTGTACATACACAGATATCCGTGTTTTTATATCATTTTGTGGTGGGCTCTGACTTTCTCTCCCCGACACTACTAATCTATAGCTTGTCAAGTGACACTGTGAACAGAGCAGGCAGTAGATTTTGCATGGAGCAACTAACACTGTGCTACAATAATTTACTGCCGTATTCCATGTCGTGTGTCTATGTGTCGAGAGTCGAGCAGCACAAAAGAAGATGCTCCTAAGCTGAATTTACTCTGTCTGGAAAGTTTTGACGCTGCATAAACACTGTATTTTGGCTGTGTACACAGAATAAGAGTGGAAAAGCTGATTTAGTGCGAGCTTTTGTTTCAGTGTTATCATTTCTTCCGTCTCCGACTATCTTCTTTCCTCATTCCTAATATTCCTAAAGGATACACGAGTTCTTTTGACTACTGCTAAGTAATATTTCACACGGAGCAGGAGCAGTGTCAACTCAGACTGCAATTGAAGTGTACATTTTCCCTGTACACAATTCCATTCCTTACTGGCCATCACTTGTCTCCTCAGAAACATTAATCAAAAGAAAAATCCAGCAGTAAATTTAAATATTCACATCAACATGCTCATCCTGTACAGGTAGCTACCTACCTACTCCTTCTCCCACCGCTCTTTCTCCAGTTTCATTTCTGACTCAGGTGTTTCGTCGAGACGACTCTAACGTGTGTGTACTGTAGCCGACGAAGATTCCGTTGTCTGACAGAGGAAGAACGTAGATACCTCAAGATACGCAGATAGACGTCTGGCTTAGAGAAATATGCAGCCATTGTTCACATAATAAATCCCATTTGCATATTGACGTTAACCCACCCACCTACCACTTAATTAGTGGACCTAATAGACGGAGTCCACTGTATAGGAGCAGATATAATAGCAGTGTACCACATATTTAAGATAATTAAAGATACCTGAAACTTTATGAACATTGAATAGCGTTAAATAGAATTTGATTACATCCTGTATGAGATATGTAATTCTATGTAAAGCAAGGCACACCTCAGATAAATCGTGAGATAAGAACGACTGTCATTGCTCATCACTTGAAAATCACATCAGAGACACAGAATTAGTTGCTGTAGACAGAGAATTAGATAAACGGGTTTCAGAATATGTTCTTTGAGCGTTTGTGTTGTTGTGCTGCGTTTTGTCTCTTTAATTGTGGTTTGTCGACTACTGTACTACTTTAAGTAACCATGTAAAGTCGTCCTTTCTCACAAACAATAATTCAAAGAAAAACATTATGGACTCAAGTTGTTATTTACGTTTCATGGGAACTCACATGGTGTAACACTCAGAAAAGTGCAAGGAACAGAAACGAGTGCAGATTTTTTTAGTTCATAGCTGTAAGAGACAAGGAGTTGTGCTGGGAACATTTTGAAAGGAATCCAATAATTTGGAAGAGTAAAATAAAAGTAATGTAATTGTTTCGACACGGAAGATTGGGAGGCGTAGTTGCTAGTAAGTAGTGACGATGAAGCAATAGGCTGATGTGATGTTTTAATATTAGGCATATTGTATTTATTGATAGTGATAAGTGGATTTTCGTGATGAATTTGGCATTGTGTTCCATGTCTGCGTGTCCCTTAGACTCCACACTCGGCCATCGTACACGAATGAGAGGCGAGAGGTAGGGAGCTGGAGTTTGTAGTTGTGAGATGGGGAAATTGAGGATTAGTTGCTATTATGTGATTCCTTGTTTGGTTCAACAACTCTGTATGACTTGTGGATATTTCCCCTAGAAACTGTGTAGCGTGGGAAAGCTCATGTCCTCTATTTATTAAAGTAGAGCTATCTGAGTGGCAGAAACTCTTCTCGGCAGTGCTATCGTAGGCAATTTAAATTCCCGTATGACTGAGTGCACAGAATGATGGGAGTAGTGCGGAGATCAGTCGGAGTCTGTGTGCAGTAGTCTGGCAGGAAGGAGAGGGATGGAGTTATGCATGACATCTAATAGTAGTAGTCGCCCTCCAGCTTTAGTCATTTCTACCTCCACGTCCACGTTCAACCCGAAGCCGACGATCATCCCGATCTCGAGCGACACTTCCAAACGTCAATCCAATCCTTCTAGTTTCAGTGCAACGGGCACAGGTGCCAAGCCCGGACCGTTAGTAGTCCCCATCCCGACATTAGGCTCATTGTCGAGCAGTGGCAGCGTCAGCATTCACGTGAATGGGAGCAGTGGGCCCGCATCCTCAGCCTACCAGATCCACGACGGATTTGCTACTGTGAGAAAAAGAAAAGGGCCGAGTTGTGCCTCAATTGCGATGAGACAGCAGCAAGAATGCTACGACCTGGCCACAACGGCCCCGACTCATCAAATCCGAAACGAGAGCAACAACGGCCGATTTGTTCACGCTACGACGAAACTGCCGAATTCGAGCTCGTCGAATGCTGGAAAGGGCAGCAACAATGGTAGCTCGGCCAAAGGGCCCCTAAGCCTTTTCTCCTCACACAGATCCGTGAGGTACACGAGCTCCAAAGGAAACTCCAGCTTGCCATTCTCTCTGAATGTGATGCCGACAAAGAACGGGAATGGAGTGAGCAGCAATAGCAATGCAAATAAGTCGAATTTCTCTTCGCGAGGCTCTTCCATGACCATGACTAGGAGCAAGAGCATTAACACCAGCATCGGCACTAACCACAATGATAATTTCGGCAGAAATTGCTTGAGAGTCATTAGTAGCAATGGAAATTCCAACGCGAATTCCCATCGACTCTGGGGAGACGGCCCTCCAGCCACTCACCCCAATCACATCCAACATCCGCAGAACAACTTGCAACAATTCAGAGCCAAGTCTAATTCTGCTCTCTTCCCCGCCAAAAATTCACCTCCGACTCCGAACCATGAAAAAATCTCCCCTTGTGCTTGTTCACAGCCGGGAAACTCTACGGCCACGCTCTCCCCGAAAAATAGAGGGACGCGGCTGACGAAATCCGCCTCTTCAGCCTCCACGACTTCTGCTACCTCAAGTCTCACTCGAAGAATCCGAAGATTTGTCCTTCCGAACAAACTTCAACCCCCACAGAATCCTAATGAGAATTCACGTGGTCAGAAAACGGGTATCAGCATTCAGTCACACTCTTCCCAGCAAAATCCCCAGTCCGTCAATGGTCAGACTGCCATGCTGGAGAACAACAAGCCTCCCTGTCGCTGCTGCTCTGACGGAAATCCCTACAATAATTCCATGGTGACTTCTGCTGCCAAAAATGCGAGCAAAATGCGTAACTCACTGTCAGACAACAGCATCGCTGTCCCAGGGGCATGTATCATCACAAATAGTCATAGTAATGGTAATCTTCGTGGGGCAGTTAGTAGTGATCCGAACCCCACGGCCAGTTTATGTCAGCCCAATGGCCACTCCAGACATTTCCACCGCAGTTGCTTCCTCCCGAAGGCTCCTTTGGAACCTGTTATGGAGGATGGCATTCCCTGGAGACCAAGAAGCAAAGATGTTCCCTGGTGGGAGCTGGCTACGAGACGATATCGATATCGCAGTTGTCCTGTTCTTCAGGTTACCCAGAAGGTACACTTACCACTCTCATTATTAGCATATTATGGCCAGTCATTTACGCATTATTAGCACGCAGTTTACGTTCTGACTCTATCCATGTCAGAATACTCTCACACCAATAATATCCGGTTTCAGACTCTGCTTGTATGGCACTTTTCAGATTTAGGTTACCGTATTACAAATTATATAGCTAGACATCCCTGTCTAACATATTTCCCTTCTTTCTGTAGGTACACTCTTTATTTCATGTTTTACTTGGATAATAAAAAAAACCATTGTATTGTCAGTTGGTTTTTCTATGCACAAGTTTTAATGAATAATTGTAGGCTTTGTAGCCATATAAATGATAGCATCGTAACCTTAGAGTCATATTAACTTTAATATGGACATTAAATTGTAGATATTACTGCCAGAAGGTAATTACGAGGCATGTTGTGATAATGGAGCTATTCCTTCATCCCTTGTTATGTTTAATGAAGCCTCAAGCATTTCCGCTTTTAATGCCCGTTTCATATCTTAGCTGATAGCAGATTAACAGTTAAGTAAATATAAAAATACCGTTCCACCTGATACCTCTACAGATCCACTCAACTCAAGAAATGCATCCATTTCTATGCCATTGCACTAGGAGTGGGAAAATAGACAAATTCCTTTGGTTTTCTTATTCCTTTGCTTCTATCATACAATTCGTACACTAGTAATTAAAAAAAACAATCAATTGGAATGCATAAACTTTTAATTGATTCCATTGGTACTTTTGTAATATGCAAACGTGTTAAACTTCCTCGTAATTTGTGTATTTAGCCATTGGCTACAATGGGTTAATTGAAATGCAACGCACTATGTTTCGTTTATTCTCATAATGTCGTATGCTAATATTTTCTGTGTGTTTGCCTTGCTCATTGGTGCTAACTCTATATGTCTAATCATTTACAGAGTTGAAAGGTGCCTGTAACAGACTGTGTTTCTAACATTTGCATTTGAAAGAAAATATGCTAATGAATATAAAAATCCAAATGTCGGGTTTACCTTTTAATTGTTGACATATCCTATTTGCTGTTCAAGAAAAGAACATGTGCGTCTGTGAATGTTATTTTTATTTTTGTCGTCGTTCTATGTTTTAGCATTTTAATTTGCACGTAGGTGTAAATTTTTAATGTTTAGATGGAAGAACCTTTTACACATTGCTCGCAGACTAAAAGATTCACGCAATTCAATTAAGAAGGGGTAGATGTACAAATACCTGAGAGACACAAAGAAATCTTTGTGATATGCGTACCTATATAGCCTTTCATAGAAGGTAGGTAGGTACTTGTATACGAAATTAATTTTCTTCGTTTCACGCTCCTAAATACTGGAGAGTGCTTTTATTAGTATCTTTTGTACGTGTAACCTAATCTGTATTAGGCAACTGCAAACTGCAATAGGAACACGTCACCCTTTGTAGTGGGGAAATCAACTTTTCCTATTGTTAGTGATCAAACATTGGATTGTGTGTGTTTGGAGTATATCGTTTTTTCCTCTCTCACATTATGCATATCTAGGTAATAGATAGATGTGTACCTACATTTCGTGGATACATCTGTAGAGTATCAGGAGAAGGAAATGGAATTTTTAGAGGCGTACGCTGCACACATGTGATAATATTGTCGAAATGCCAAGCGAAGGAGGAATCGAAGGTGCCTGAACAGATAGAGTTGAGGTGGAGTGTGTGGGAAGAGGAAGGATATAGCACATAATATATATTCTGTGGAGATGTATCATAACATCAGTCATTCAATCGCATCATTAGATGAGCATGGACACGTGGACGTTGAAAATACATGTACAAAATATCAATAGGAATAAGTATATCCATCATATATTACAACTATCCCCAATATTCTTAATTTTTCTCATCTGGAGAAGGGCTGACATAAAAGGAGTCTAAAATCAAATACCGTTGACTATTCGAATTTACGTAACTGCAATGATAGGGTAAAATAGAATACATGTAAGATTGTGTTGGTAGAGTGAGTGGGGGAATGAGGGTGGCCATCACGCAAATCAGTTTCATTTGTGCTGTATAGTTGGAATTGATTGTTGATATCGAATTTGAGGAATTGATAGAGAGGAAAAGTCGCTATTTCCTTTCCTTCAACTCTCCGTTCTAAGATATTCATCCAGCGAGCGTTTGTATATTCATTGGCCCTATAAATCCCTTCTGAGATAGAGAATTCCCTTCCTTCCTCCTACCCCTTCGCTCTTATAAAGATACGGAACGTCTGTCTCTCTTTCTGACGTCTGCCTCTGCTCCTTCTCTAATATATTATTTAATTCGACCCTCTCCTGTTCATTTCAGTTCAGTCAGAGTTAATTCTATCAATTCTTACTAGATGAAACTTCAAGTTGAGTGACTACAGGACTCTACTACTTCTATCTGCCTGTGTTATCGTATGCAGCGGGAAAGAGCAAGTAGAACAGAGCAGATCTCTTTATATCAATAGCAAGCAACACTTAGGATTAGGGTGTGGAAGTTAAGTGGACGGGTTCTTCTTCCACTACTCCGTGCAGCCATGTATTTATGTAATAGGACCAAAGCAATAGCTAGTACCAAATACCAAACCACTCCAATGAATCTGATATTTAGCTTCAACTATTATTCGCCACTGAGGAGCTTAGCTGCCTGCGAGACGTAAATTAAGTGCTTCTAACTTCCCTTAGTCTACCAACCATAGTTAGCTGAGCTACAAAGGCTAATGTTACAGTTACTTCGGGTGACAACTTAAATATACGGCAACTAGAAAGATTGATACTCACTCAAATCATTCGCCTTAGAGGGGAAAATGGGATATTAAGCCTTCTATCCTGTTTTACCTCTGATATTTCAGAAACATATTGCTTCAAAGTTAATCTATTTAACAATCTACAACTGCAAATGTATGGTTATTGCATATTTTGTCAAAAAATGAGTGATCTGAGTCGCTACCCCAGGCAGAGGTTTTCTAAATGCTATTTTATTACAGTTTTTATCTCGCGCTTATAATTATCCACTCTTTAAATACTGAATAACACAATTATCAAGATTTAAGAGCCAACCCTGTAAATGTTTTTGGACCCTGACAAACGTGACGCATTCGCTACAAATCCAAATAACAGAAAATTAGTGAATAAGCATCAGCAATATAAACCGTAAAAAGTGGCCTGCTGGATATCACAGTTTCAACTTCCACAAAATTTTCCGTTATTTATTACCGCAAAAAATGGCTACAATGAAAATTGTGTATGGCTTCCATTATTTTTCCTTACAAGTTAGAAATTGAATGCGAGCATTTCTTTGGATATGTTTTAGTGGCTGATTTAAGAATAAAATTTGTAACTTATAGGGCCACATGGGTGATAGAAGCTCCGTTTATGCAGGCCTACGGCCAAACTCCCCTTCATACATTCTCTTATTGTGTGTTGTGGTTTTTCATAAAGAATCAGGTAGAATTTGATGTGTTCTTCTTCACTGCTGGTACATTGTTGTAATTGGGTACTGGGACTGGGACTGCTTTTGTGCCTTTAGTTTGCCCTTACTTTTATTACCATTATATTATGTGAATTACAAAGTAATTCTCTGTACCACTAAATGGACTGGTATAAGAGCACTTCTATTACAAAATAACATTTGCATCACAACAGGAGAAGACAGAGCAGTAATATTCAATTCTACTTTACATCCCATTAGTTCACAGTAATGAATGCATAAGGTGCTTGTGCGTATGCATGCACACGCACTAGTTATTTAATATTGATCAAATGCGACTACATTTCCCCAGTCCCCTTTTTACATTTCGTGGTGCATAGTGCACTATCATAATTCTATTCGGTTCTGTCTGACTTTAAAAATGCTTTTATTCTCTTCCCAGCTATAAATATAAGAAGTTGAAAGAGTAGTGTAGTATGAATTGCTTTAGGCTTCAATACTTTCTATATGATCATGTTCCAACTTCCAACTGACTACAGAATCGAGGAAGATCAGATATTCATGTACTATGCTTCCTTGGATTTAAAAAGAATTCTTAAATGCCATTTCATTATTATTATTAAATAAAGTATTGATGTCAATTTTTCTTCAGTAAAAATTGAAATGTAGCTTTTTGGGATACAAATTGAGTTTCTTTATTCCGCACTGTAAGCAGAATAACTTTTCTAAACAAATGAAATCGCCCATTTACCTTGTAACTGTCGTACTCAATTATAATTAACTCCACAACTTGAAGTCTTTCATCTTACTTAATGTCTGTAATGCGTCGAATTTCACTGTGGTCTTGAATCAGTTGTGACTTAATTACATTTGCATAAGACCCAACAATTGGCATTCCTTTGTTTCGCTGAACTATAAATTACGTCCTTTTTTGGGAAAAAAAGTATTAAAAGCAGGCACCATTAAATGTGTAGTTTTATAGAACTAGTACAGGAATCTACTAAGCGAGTCGTAATTTATTTGCTAAGCAGTTCCACTGGAATGATTTTATGTGTGTGATACGTAGTTAAAGTGTAGTATGCATTTGAAAACCAGAATGTCTGACAAGAATGCCTTGGCGATAGAAAGAGAAGAAAAGGTGTCGAATTAATGCCTCTTACACTCCTGTGTGTCCAAATATACATAAGTACTACTAGTAAGATATTATGCTAATTGAATTAGAAGCTTTGTGTTAACATGGAGAATGAATGCGAGAGTTGCCTGGTGAATGTTTCACTTGGAAGAGAATGCGTTCAATCCTACGATTGTGTAGCAAAGGTGAAAACAGTTCAAACTGATCCGATCTACATAACTTATGGTTGAAGGATTTAATGAACTTTGAGATTAAATAATTCGAACTACAGATAGAATGCAAATAAAGGAGTGATATGTGTGCGAGGAGTTCAGTTGGGAAGATGAATATGTAGCGGACTAATGGAGTAGTGTTATAATTGCACGACTCCTCATACATCATCATCCCTTTTCTTCTGTGCATGGTGTAGGAGTTTAGTTATTCAACATACTGTTAGTCCATTATGTATGTAAGTAGTACGTCTTCGCAGTGTGTGTGTGTAATGATAACTGGTCGGATGGAGGAAGCTGATGCATTGCAGTACATGATTCTGATGGCTCCTAATTCCTCTTTATCTCATCCTCCGCCAAACCAACTGAGCACCTACACATCATCATCAAAATTTATATATGCATTGTGTGAATGCTGTTGGTTTTGCTACTTAGCCAGATCTGAATCAGATTAACTGAGTAGCTGTAATCACGACGCTGTTATTGTGATCTGATTGCAAACATGAGAAAGATATTAAAGATTAATATTGATTCGCATGTAACTATACCTTCGAAGCCTCGTCTTCCTTCAATCTCAACGGTACAATTCCTTCATTCATTGTCGTTCAAGAAAATGCATTACGTTTCGAATAAATTACTGAAACAGAATATTGCTTTCCATTTGTAAAACATTTTCAAACACTGAAATGATGACTTTAACAAATGGACAGATCATAATTTTTACTACACACAAAACTAATATGTTATTACAAGGTTTTACTTACCAGTTCCAGTAGTGTAAATGACACAGCTGTAGGCAAAACACTTTGAGATGTGTGTCCTAAATTTTAATTCACAGATTTATACTGTAATACCCTTACACATGATTTTTTCAAAGCATGTAATTTATACGGAAGTGACAGCTTTGACTTGTTTTACATATGAAATTGAATAAGCTCTGATTTCCGTATTCGTACAGGCATAATTACGTATGCAAGAGAGATATTTCAATTTTCTTCGGTTGGAATTCCTACAGTACGGAATTATGTCTATTGTAACTATTGGAGGAGGGACTAATGATGCGGGTGCACTTGTACTACTTAACATACCTACTCAGTGGTACGTGGTCCTTAAATATTGCCATGCCACGCCAGAATTTTCTTGAGACGTGTATATGAAGGAGTAAAAATGAATTGTATATTGTAACTACAAATGCATAATGGATGAAAGATTAGTTCCGTGTCGGTGGCGGACATGAAATCAATATTAAAATAGGATCGCCTAATGTAGAATATTGTTTCGCCTTGGCAGGATTTGTTTGCCGTGTGGAATAAATTGTGTGAGGTGAAATTCTTTCGGTTGTGTACATTGCGTATACGTTAAGGGCAGAAATGTAGAATAGCTACCCTTGACAGGAAGGGGAAGTTCTAATGCAAATGAATGTAAATGCGGGCTATTCACTCCATGCAGCCCAGTCAGGCTTCTTCCAATATTTTTTCTCCATCAAGTTTCTCACTCTGTCAATTTAAGGACAAGCCATATCCCCACTAAACGTCCTACCACCTATTCAAAAATATGTTCCTTTATTAACAGCACGGTTGTGAGTGTGAGTTATAGCCCTCGATGTTTGTATTCTATTGCTCAATTCTATTTATAACGCTCCTCGTCTCTCTATTAACTACTATAATGACATTAAGATATAATGCTGATGCATAGTTCTACTTAGTTGATACTCCTTATAATATTGTTGGATACTTTTAAGGAATACAGGAAAGCGTGTACATTCTTATTTTAAGAGTTTTTTAGCTAGCGAAAGTTCTTTCCGTTCCCCCCTTCTCTCTTTGCACCAACACGGATTTTCCTTTCGTTAGATTTGATTTCTAAGAGCATGAGCTCACACATTGTGTAAATATTGAAGAGTACAGCAGCATGGAGAAACGAAAGCTAAAAAGCATAGCCTGTAGGATTTGCTAATCGTAAAATATGGACAAGAAATCATCCCCCATAGTTAGATGTTTTATTCTGAGCTAACTCAGGAACTGGATGACGATGTCCTTTATGTATTTAGGATTTGATCCATTTACAATATTTGTGAGGCATACAATGAGATGAAATAATATTTGCCTGGCAGTAGCTATATTCAAACTTTTGTTGATTTAAAGAAGGTTTTAAGCCGACTCATCACAGAATCAATATTCTTTGAACTTTAGTCGGGCCAAAGTCAAAATACTTGTATATCCTATGATGGATATTAACTTTTATAGTGTACCCTTGTCTTATCCTCAGCCCTAGAACCTGAAATGAGAGCAATAACATTGTTATACTCAGTAATGGAGATAGGACGAGAGGATAAAAGCAGTGCAACGTTATCTATCATTCAATGTCACTATGTCAGGTAGTGTACATTAAGTTGTTGACGAGGAAACCTTGCCCTTGTTCACATCAATGTCTACAGAAATTATCTGCTGTGTAATTAAGGGATTCTTTTACTCCATTTATGAGTTGCTGTTCATTTGTTTTGTGATTCACCATTTTAGAAATCAAGGAGAAAAGTAAATGTGGTTTTAGTTATTTCTAGTCCACACAAATTATTCTGACTTTGTATAGTAACTTGATTTTCGTTGCCTTGATTAAATACAAAAGTCTTTAGTACAATTGCTTCATATTTGCTATACTTTAGGGATAAGTACGCTAAACAAGGAGTTATAATGAAGGAGCTATAGATGTGACCATACGTTTCTATTTGTAATGCATAGTTTATTAGCTTCCGTAAGTATGTAACTCATTAGGGTGGATTGGATATATTTGTTTCCATTGCATGCCGAGTTGGCGAGTGGATTTTGACTTGTCTATTATGACTTTTGGTAATTCAGGTTGACTTGAAGCTGTATTTACGTAATAGCCAGAGTCTTAGCATGAGCTCAGCCCTCACTCCCTTATTGTTAGACAAAGTAAGTAATATACTATTATTTCGCTCTCTACAAATCCAGGTAACTATATCTTTTCATCCTAGTGAAAGGAAATAAGAGAGCATGAAAGTGGCTTAGAGTGTAAGTATATATAAAATAACATAGAGTGTCCATAAATAGTTAAGCATCAGAACAATCCAAATATCTGTGTGTGAGTCATCTCATGACATGACCCGACTGCGACTCATTCCCATTTACGACTTGCTATACTTTTAGTCTTAGGTCATAAATGACAGAGTGGTCGTGAGTCCTCGTGCGCTGTGCCACAGCACTCGGAGTTTACTAAACCCACAAAATATTTTAATGCACCTACATATATCTATTAGCTTTCTATAAATATAGAGTGGGATTTCACTGTGTGATATAAAAGTACTTTCACTCTGAAACTATCATAATCAATGATCATATTCCACGGAGGTAGTTCAGTCAGTGCAGTTCCTTTTGCTTTGAATGCGAATGGTGCAAGACACACATGAACTAATTCCATTTATTTCTTCCCTATCTAACTATAGAGCTTAAACTTCTAGACAAGAATAGTTAGATATATGCTGACGGCTCATGTATAGCCTCCCATCCATTAGATTGCATGTTTGGAATCTGTAACGAAAGTTTTTAGACCTCATCAGTCTAAATATCAGAGAGGAAGAAGGAAGATTTCCGTGGTCAGCAAAAGGGAAAAATCCAATGCGTATTACATTCGTATTAGTTAAGTGCTTGCTCACATTATGCACACTCAGGAAAGCCATGAAACGATATAGGAAATGGCGCTCTTTTACTTCACCTCCGATTTCATCACCACATACCAACTATAGTCCTGAAACCCAAATATTCTTGGACACTTTATAAAGAAAGAAGTGCTATTTATGCCATAGACACAGGTAGGTTGTAATATTGCTCTAGTTTTATATTTACCACATAGGATCATATTGTAGGAATCCTTAAAATAAGAAAATTACTTTTCTATAGATTACCTTTGCTACACCACAACAACAGCTAGTGTAAAGTTGGAGAGTCATTCTTTAGAAGTTTTCCCCTATTGTTTGATGCGTTTGACAAAGTTTGGATTGAATGGAGGTGAGGGTGAAGTTGAGTAGTTCTTAAAATGAAGAGTGACGTGTAATGCAAGCCTTCAATGAATTGACTGCACATAGTGCCTCATGTTTGATCCATTATCAGATAGTCTCAATTTTATCATGCTGCAAACTAATTAAGGGTGTGGCAGTCATTAAATCTCGCCGTGAAGAATTTCAGATATTAGGTAATACAATCAAGTGAACTATCACAACTGATATCGTAGCAGGAAATATATTGCTCCTAATTTTGTTATATCTGTGGAAAAGTAATTAATGACTGGGTGTAAGTGAAAGTTGATTACAATTTACGAATTAGAGCTAAGTGTGAACTTGTATGCTGTGCATTTATATTTAAGATAACTATCCTACTATAGATAGATACCTTTAATGTAGACAATATCTCTAACTGTACTGATTTTACATTTTCTATCCGTGTTAAATGCTTTAGGTCATTGACTGGTGATTTATTTGTAATTCACTTTAGTAAATCATTATAGCTTCATCCGTATGCTTTTAATAATGATGGGAACTCTTATTTTCGGTTACATCAAGATTCCAGCCTCAATTCTGTATCTTTCGATGCAAAATTTTTGCAACGGCTTTTTGCACGTAAAATACAATGCGTCTGACTGCTTACTGCAGTAGCATTGCAGTTTGAAATGCAATAAAGAGTAATTTGTCTGTTTCACAAGAAATTTCTACAGACAGAAGTAGTAAATGCTGCTGACAATAGGAGCAGATAGAGGAGAGTAGTGAGTGGCTGACCGTGGTGTGATGATAACTAAGGAAGTAGATAGCCAGAAGTGCATCGAGCACAATGGAGGTAGCTATCTTCTTGACATTTTTGGCTTGGCACGAAAAGTGGCAAGGATTAATGCACATAGTAAGTAGTATTACATAACGAGACTGGCTTATCGTAATGTTAATGACCACACGGTGATAAAAAGTACATAGGAGAGAGGATGTAAATGCAATCTAGAGCTAAGCTTCTTGGCAGAACGATAGAAGAAACAAATCGTCCATGAAAGGATTAATAGTTACACAGAGTTTCTTTCTTTTGCATATAGCTCTTAACATTTATCCAAGGAACAATAAGTGAGTTCTGATCCTACAGCTTATCCTCCTCCTAAACTCACCTAGCTATATCCTTTCTAGTTATTTGACTATCTGTTCAACTACGAAGTTGCATGATGAGGAGGATGAGAAGCCAGTTTAAGTAGTTGAGTAAAAACTGAAGAAGTGGCTCCTCTCAAAGCCAATCATTCACTTGAACATTCATTACATGAAAACATACGGGTTCCTCTCTCTCTCTTCTTTCCATTGCATTACTTTCCCGATTGCTTTAGATTCAATTGCTTTTCTGCCTACCGTTGCTAATTGTTTCTTGACGATATAGCGATATTTACCAAAGGGATAATATACGACTCATTATTACAGTTATTAGTTCCATTAGCTACATTATACTATTTAGCGTCCCTATACAATTTAAAGTTGAGCATATTTTGAGTTACTCTGATATTCTTGTAAATCCCTCTTGTAAATATTAAGATATACTGTATAGTCTGTCATATGATATGACATTAATGAGTGATATAGATGCATTATGGGGTAAATGCACCTACCCGTATGATTTAGCGTGCATGGAACAGTTTTCTGGTGACTGAAGGGATATTTTCTTGGGGGTTGCATCCTGCGTTGATATTCAGAGAGAAGTAGCTATTAGGAAGAAGCTAGGATTGCCGATGAAAGGAAAAAATGTCTTTGATGAAAGAGAGAAGGAGGGGAAGATGATAGGACTGTAGATTGTTGACTGTATCAAAGATCTGGTTTTAAAACTACGTGCAGCAGTAGTATTGTGATGTAATGCTCTGTGTATTACGTAGTAAAGGATAAATTATAAAAGCCCCAGGGAGAGTAGACTAAGGGAAATCGTAAAGTCAGAATGGGAACGGACTCTGTTTTTCTAAAGTGCTCCTCTCACTCCACCATTGTGCTCTTCTGTCTCTCCATTGAAAATCTTTACGGAGAAAAGTGAAGGCCTTCTGCTTATTGTTACAAGATTAAGGGTGAGTTTTAAGTTGTACTTGTGGTGTGATCTCAGATGTTTTTTCTCTGAAAGAAAATCATCCCTATGCCTCTACACTCTTTACAATAAGTAGCTAGTGCTTTTATACGCTCCCCACCTTATAAACTAAATTGGCTTACCTCAGCTTGAGAATTGTAGAGTCTCAGTTCACATCTCAGTGCCGAGAGATGCAGGAACATAAATATATGAGCTACATAGTCACATACATAGGTAATAAGGCAAAGTAATGTCGGAGCTGCTCTTATTTCCCGTCCTACTTACTTCACTTCAGTCCAGTGCATTAGCCGTAGCTAAGGTGTGCCTTATTTATACGGACGAAAGATTTTCTACCTTTTCCCTACCTTCTTCTCATCTTCATCCGTCCATCAGTCTAATACCTAAAAATGTTGCATTATGGATAAATGTGTAGGCAGCAAGATAGGAAGCTCGCTATCTTCTTATACACTCATTTAAGTAACAGTACCTACTACTTACATTAGCTTTCATGTATTTGCTCACAAGAAAGTAAGCAGAGTTCCTTCCGAACTCAGTTATGTGATGGCCATCTGTAAAAATTACATACTTTGACTTGTACAATAAATGTGGGTACACGTAGAGAGTCTGTACATTTGCAACGTCAACCAACTCCCATCATCATCATTCCATCCTACTATAGAGAATGAAATAGCTTAGACATATTTTATTCTGAGTAAAAAGATACTAGGTAAGTAGGTATCTAATAGAATTATATACTCCTCTGTGTTATTACTGCGTCCATGTAGCTAATATGAAATTCTAGTTGAGAAATTACATTTTGGATTAGCGCTTTTCATAATAGATTGTCTGACTGTACCGACAAAGATTTGACTTGCTTCATTTCAATTTCCTACTTTATTATGCAGTGCAGAGTCAGATTCTAGGATATAGCATACAATATTATCTATTTACTGAGCAGCTACTCTTTGAAGATGTTGTTTGCCTATATACTTTCCAGTAGCTGCATAGATGCTACTTACCTTTGACTTCATTTGCTTGTATCCAAGTTGATTGCTTATATTCAGGTACACTCTATTACACAAAATAATATACGGCTGCTGTATACGGGAAGATGATAAATGCCGACATAGTTACATGGAAAATCTCTTCTAGGTTTGTGGTAGCCACATTGAACTACTTCGGTAGCCTTCAGTATTTTTATTCTTTTCCCTTTTGCCAAACGTTAAGAATGCGATGCAGGTGCGCAGAAAATTTAATTTAGTACAACAGGAAAATTCACTGTTAAAAGCGACATATTTGGCAGGTTGCAGCCACAAGAACATCGGGCAGTGTATGTAGCTGTAAATCAGGAGCTCGTGAAATTATTAGTTCTTGTTTGTGAACAAGTGAGTCATGGAGGAATTGCGCTCTCGACAAAGCACACAACACAGCACAGCCCTAATGTAAAATTTAGCTGGATAACTGAAGTGGATGTTTGTGTAGTTATAGTTGGCTACTTCTGTGCCGCTAATAAGTAAATAATCCAGCCTTCCTGAGATTTAGAACTCGGCTCAGCTCACGATCTCCTCAGCTCTTTCAACTAAATAAGTAGACACACTCAAGATATACGGAGACAATAGACATACGGCACGGCTACGTTACGGCTCACTCAACCCACAATCCCATCCCTTTCATTCTTCCAACTAAAGTTGGAGCAAAAACTATTAGAAAAACAAGATACAGCTGGAAAGGCTTTCTTTGACAGAGTTTTGTCGGATGAACATTCTCTGTGACTACTTTATCTTCTTGAATAAAGTTTCCAAACTCCTCATCAGACACAGACATAGTCACAGAAAACATGCACTAAAGGATTGTCGTTTGATATTTTATATCTATTGCTTTGCTTGACTGGAAGACAATCATAAAATGACTATCGAACGTTTCTGCTACATGCACTCATCACATCAGAGTGTTCGTGAATACTTTGATACAATGCATTGTACATAGTGTGCACTGTGCACAAGTATATTGATTAGCCCACGTGTACAAACTCTGTACTTGTATACATACTGCTGCTGCTATTTATTTGTAACTTTGTTAGTTTGTTATTGTAACGTTGCGTTGCTCTATTGTAGCTACTCTAAACATTCATAAGACAATTTAACTAGTAACTAGAAGATATTTACAGGGAGGTGAAAAAAAGAGCTTGAAGGATTTTCAGTTGAGACATGCAGCTTTGTTGTGTCCTCTATGTGAAGTGCACTGTTTTGGAAGTGAGTAGTCATGACTTGACTGAAGTGGACAAGATTTGACCATTCAGCTTCATTTGCTTCTCAATGAGCAACAAAAGAATTATTCCCTACAGAAGTCGACTACTTGACAAATAACATAATCCACTTATGCCATCCACCTCCCATCCTCTACACAAACTAAACTTGTTACTTTAACTATAAGATTTTCTTTAGGCCATTTCTCTTTTTGACTCCTCGGCTTTTGCCTAGTTCCTCATTTAAATATGAGCAATGCATGCCAGAATGTACATACATTCCTCTTTAATTTAATAACATCCGAGAATGCTACCGAATTAATGAATAGAACTCGTACAATTTTCTATGAGTTTTTTCATAGGATTTTTGGCTCTCGTGAAATTATTATTACATATCAAGAGTTTGCTATTGTAAGAACTTAGCTCAAGATGTGCGTACATGAAAATGCAGTATCTGGCAGAAGATTGTTTGTCCGTAATCTTTTTATCTTGGACTATGCTATTGATTTTGATTGTGTTTGCAAAGACAGAGTGGAGTCGGCAGGGCACTCGACATAATTCGTCGGCTATTTGAATTCCTTCACCGGCACTTTTACTTTCGATTCATCTTATTCCTCTTTGTTGTCCTCACGAACGAAGGAAGGAAAACAACACGTAAAGCACTTAACTTCCTTTTTCATAATCTTACAAAGCATTGGATAACAACCTTAACTGCCGAGTTGTGTACTTTGCTCTACACTCCACTGGGATCTTTACATCTATTCTGCTACACAATTCGACACCATCTTGTTCTTCTAGCCTATTCCATCCTATATAAATCTCTACTGAGAATCTTTTTATAGGTACCCAATTTTCCTTAAGGAAATGTTTGTTTTACGTCTACATGTTTTTTTCTCATCTTGCCATCAGTCTCTGTTGTGCTATATGCAGTTGAACGATTGGTTATTCATAAATTCTACTCCGCTCATTGTCAATCTGTGCACTTGCTGTGCAATATGTGCAACGTTGTTTGACTAACATTGCTCTTCTCTCGTTGAAACGTCGTTCCTACTAGCTCTTGTGTTTACTCCTCGCTAGTGAGTAGGTCTTCGAGCAGAAAATAACTTTGATTAATTCATCGATTATTTCTTGCAGTATTTTTGAACATATCCAACATCATACACTTCATTTCTCTTCTGTACTTTTCAGATAATTTTTGAAATAAAACGTAAACATTGAGACAAGTATACAATATCAGTCTTCCTAATTTTACATGAAAATTTTATTTGTTTTTTAATTAAGAGCAAAATTTTTATAACTTTTAGATTTTGCCAACTTTTAATGTTTGAAGAAATTATAAAATTAGCACATATAAAGTAGACATGAGGATTTGAATTTGAATGGCAAGAATATTGTTAGTTTTAGTAATTTTCCACTGTAGTAGCGGTATATTCACGGTTATTAGTTAGCGTTCTAAAAAGACCATGTAGGGCAAGCAGTGAAAATTGAAGTCTTTCTTTGTGTGATACATAAGTTGGGTAATGAATAGGAAGGAAGCATGTTTAGTGCTTTGAAAAAATGAGTGTGAGTCGCAAAAAAGTAAGTCCCGTCGTCAGTTGGCAAGTCTGCGTAGTTTACATTAGTATGTGGTGATTCTCTAAGTACATAATATATTATCTGCTTACCTATGTGCGCCTAGATCTTTGTCCATTGTATCCGACTGTGTGCGTAGTCACTTGTGAGTCTGCAGTTGAAGAATTGCTGTTTTTCTCCTCTTCAAAAGCTACAGAGGCTAATAAATAGTACCTGTTTCTATTTGTCTACCTCAAGCTTTAACACACTAACCAAAACCAAACCAACTCAAAGCCCCGATACAAGTCTGACTAGTCTGTTGACGGCTAGCAGCTTGTTAGGCAGAAACCGCCCATATGCAGTCATTGCAATTGACAAAAATAACTTATCCTTCTCAATCCCTACGAATGAAGACAACGGAGAGCATAGAAATTCTTTTGGTACACAGCTTTTGTTTCAAGTTTAATTGCAGGACAAAATTAGGTAGTTGATAGGATACTTATACGAGCTTTATATTCTTTATATATCATTCTGAGCAGTTCCGTCCGATCTCTGTATTTCCAAATACCCATATACTATTGTTGTTAGTAATGTAGCAATAGGCAGTTAGTCAATCTAACCAAGATTTATATAAAAGTGTTTTATCATTGACAAGTTTCAGGTACACTTTTACTTGTTAGCCTTACGAACTAATTCATATCAAAGTAAATGCTTTTTACAACTTACAAGTTCAGACAATGTTTCATTTCTTTCATTTGACTTTGTTAAACATCAGTAAGAAACTAAGGTTCCAAAGGATTTTCCTTCATAGACTCTGTACAAGGAATACAAATAAGTAGCAATTGGGTTTTTCTTTAGACAGCAGTTATTACACACTCTCTTGATGATTTTACAAAGTTAAACTCTAAAAATTCCATTAGTTGTAACTGGTAAATGGGACTGTTTTTGAAAGAACTTGTATTTGATTGATGTGCTTTTGTCATTTGCGTTAAGCAAGGTGCGGATTGTAGAGTAATGGCTATTGCTGATTCGCAAATATTGCTATATCATGTACAAATATGCATCGTATAGGAACATTATTTTTATTTAGCAGAGCAATTATATACAGAAGTAAGAAACATGAATAGCCAAGTGCATAGTAATTATAGTTGCATTAGTGGAATACGTTTTCATGCAACTTTGCAGAATTTCGGTTATTCTGATTGTATTTTTTACTTTCCAAGGTAAATAATTGTGTATGAAATCAACCTTGTTAGTGAAGGACTTCATTATCTCTTTGGTGGTCTCTTTTACTTCTCCTTCCTTCATTTATTATTTATAAAGGCGTACTTCTTTTGCATTTCACTGGCGGTGCGTAGATGAACAGTAGTCGAATAGTTAGGAAAAGCTTTTTTGTTGGTGAAATGGATTATAAGTATCATGTTGTATGTGTGATGATATAACTTTTATCTAAAAACAGTGACTGTAGCACTTTTCAGTGCAGCGAAATTATAGATGCAATAAAGTGTCCATGTTGCCGCGTTTCACGCTTTGTCTCGACTTTTCAAGTTTAATAAGTTGTTTTGGGATGAGCGTGCTACTTTTGTGAATTGCATGTCTTTTTTATTCCCTTCTCTATTCACTTGATGAAGATATGACTTTTTTCAAAGTTCTACTGCAATGAAAGGAAACATTTTCTACACATTTAGGATTTCTAAGTATATATCCGTAGGTACTTTAGGTTATGCAACATAATTTAATGTGTGCATTGTATAGACTGAGAAAATCATTCTCAACTTGAATGCTCATTCTTCTTGAGTGCAACTAAAACCAGGAGGAAAATTACAATAAAAGTTACATTTTCATTGCACATTACAATGTAGATTTTCTAGTCGACTGGCAAGCAATGCTAAATGGAAATTCATAGCTAAACTGGTATTATTATTTGGATGATTATCTAAGTTTGTTTTATGCAAGTAGAGGTATGTCAGGTAGGTGTGCAAAGAATTATTAGTTCTTTTGATGGGCGATTGTTTACCTAGCCTTAATTGCAGTTTATGCCACAGTGCAATCAAGTTTTTCATTTTTAAAAGTCCACCTAGGTGCAACTCATCCTATTTTTACTTTTATTTGCATTATTTTTCGCTGTTCTCACGCAGGCTAATATAGGAGAGGCAGTTCGTCTGCTACTTTCCTAGATTTCTAATTTACCGACAGGAATAAGAGCAGTTCGCTCTTTGTATCTATGTGAATTTCTCAAGGAAATTATATAAAAGCTTACGTGACCTTTCTTACAACTTATTTAATATCCTAACCAGACGGACATTTACACTATAAATATTTGAATTCATGAACTTACACATGACCTTTAACAAATGCAGGATTTCTATGAATTCCTATAACTTCTTCTCCATATAAATGATAAATTTGGATATTTAAATACCACAATCAAAACGTATTTACTACTTAGAACATCCTCACAATATTTTACTGATTGTAGATAAACCTTTGATTTCATTGATTCAATGTTTATAAATCCATGAATGATATTTTGCATAGTCTAGATGGATTTTTAATTAATAAATTCTTAATATGAGCTACTGTCTACTCAAGTGAATAGGTGGTCAGTTGAAACAAAAACTTTTCTCAGCTTTCAAAAGCTTGCAGTTATTTATTTTCCCTGACCTTGTTTTTAGCTATTATGTATCAGTAAACATTAAATTGTTTATTTCAATTTCCATGTTTTAGTTAGTACTAGAACTACATGCATACCTATACAGATATATTAGAAGCATTGCTTGTTGTATAAATGATCCAGTTAACCATTGCCTTGATTCAGTGACTTTATTGTAAGTGGAATTGTTAAAATAATGAGCATCTAGGGAAGGTAATTATAATATATTTTATGTCTCGTATATATTTATTCCTATTAAATTAAACAGAGATGGAGGGAAAGACACACACAATCACACAGTTATTTTGTAGACATTGTAAGGATAGTGATACTTGGTGTCATTATACACAAGAAGGCAGAGAAAAAGTACTGCGTAGATGAGTATTACGATATTACGAATGTAATATATTTAATAGATGTAGGAAACATATGTTAGTAGAGTGTAGAGTCTAAAACATATTTTATCTCATATCTATGTATCACATATCTATGTATGTATCTGAAATGCTGGAATTTGTTGTGCTTGAGTAGAGGATGGATACTAAGGCTAGGCCATTTAAATATTATGCTCGACGTACATGTTTATCCTTCACTAATTACATTCATCATGTGAATCTGCAAAATAATGTTCAACTTTTTATGGAGAAAAGTGCAGTGCATTGTGTGTTTGATGAAAACCAAATAATAGTAAAGTGGTTGGTAAATCTTTCTGTAGTTCAGGTACCTTTAGTATTATATGATGGTGTAGGTATATAGTAATCTTATATTTATATTGTTATTTAGCACTCGTAAGTAGATTCAGTCGAGTGACTAATGGTACCTGGCCTAGTAAGTATTTACAGGGCAGAGATTGCGTTTCTCGTCATCTCAGCTCTAGAGGATTGCGTTGCGTATGAGAGTACGCATCGCATGCTACGTATAGCAAAAGGCAGTCTACCCAGTCGAGTCTCTGTTTTCTTTTGTAGTTAGCATTCAAAGGAGTATTCCAGCAGAAGATGAGTTGGGATGTTTCGTAAGATGTTTGTATTTTCTACCCAACTTGACAGAACAACTCTACTTAACCCACAGCCATTTTTCTCCGGTAATAAAAGCTCATGAAAAGCATTTGACATTGACTCTTCAAAGCTGTTGCACTTAAGTGAATAAGCCCAACGCTGCCTCACTCTTCTCCTGCGTCTCTCTGACGAACTTAATTATCATAAAGGCAGTGCGTTGCATTGCAACTCAACTGTTTAGTGCTATTCGTATTCATCTTCTGCGATGAACACGCTACGCAACAGAATATTCATCTCTTTCTACCTGGCCAAACGCTGAGCGGAATAAAAGCTGATTAGTAGTTCTGTTATGATTTGTACCTGCCATTTCCAAAGCTCATATTATGCATATGCACTCCTTATAAGCTATCATCAGCAAAAGAAATTCTTCTTTCAGTCCTCCTCTCGGATTTTAGTAGACCGGTCCTATGAAAACTTTCAATCTCATGGAACGTGTACAAACATTGGGTAATTGTTTGCGCAGTGAAGTGAAGGCGGAAGATACAACGTAATAGAATTCCATAGTTTTCGGGTTTGTCTTAGAAACTATGCAACTCGTACCACCGTAATCCTGTGCTATACAGCAACCCCTTAATTTCCTTAAAATGCAGATTTCCATATAGGAACTTATATGTTTATTTAATAGACACGACATGATTTTAAACTATAATATTTCCAAGCTGAATTTATATTTATTGCTTCATTGGTTTAGCAATTTGGAAGTATTAAAACACTTCCATCTGAGCTGGCAGTGAGCAATTAATCAAATTAAGTCAATAAGATGATATTGTGGATACTATAAAAGGGATTTGAAAGTGCTGGTAATGCGGTTTGTTATTTTCCCAACCTAAATATAATAAATATGCGAATTTAAAACAGTTGAACCTCTCTGGCTCCTTGTATAGACAAAAAATACAAGATTGAAATAGAAGGCTTTAAATTGCTATTTGTATGCAAGTTGATTTTTTATAAGAGCTATCTGTAGAATCAATTATGATTCTACTTCAATACATATGTATGCAACATTGAACGACAGAAGATAAGTCTGAGATTTTGAGATGATGATGATGTTATATTTATTAAGCCGATGATAATTTGCATGGCGATTTGGAGAGGTTCTTTTGACATTGATGAGATGGTTGAACATAATGGAGAATTATTCTAAAGCTCTTGTAAAGTAGCAGTTATTGCATAAATAATTAGCAGTTCATAAATAAGAGGAATCTATGTGCATATTGGAACATGCGTGTAACATAATTGAAGTCTAAGTCTAAGCTATATCGGCCGACTTTTATGGAATCAATTTAACGAAAGGCAACATGAAATACTTAATGGTGAATAGAATTATCCGTGTAATTTGTGATGTAAGTGCAAAGACCATGTACTGATGTAGTACACTTATTAATATTTGAAAGGATAAAGTGTTAATGTATTTATTATTTGTTGTTGCAGGCACATGTAGTGGCAGCGTTTGAGCAGTCGCTCTCAAACATGACGCAGCGTCTTCAGTCTCTTACCCACACTGCAGAACAAAAGGTACGCGTTCTCTCTCATTTAATCTTTTTTGTAATGAAGATGACATTGTCCCTTTTAAATGAAATTGACTGCTTCCATCATCATGAATCAGAATCAGCTTAGATTTTTTTAAGACTGTGTTTTAAAAGCAGTCCTCTATTCTGCAGAGACCAGGCGAGATACATTTCAGTTTCTGGGCTCTGCTCTGGCAATAAATCAGTATTTATGTGCCTACATCAGATTATCATGTTAAAGAACATGGTTAACAATTGCCTTTTAGACTGTGGTTTGTGCTAAGGATTTTTATCCGCATACTAATGATATTTTGTGATTCAAAATCCTTGATAGTTAATCGTGAGATTATTTTAGCCATTAGTGCTGACACAGCGAAAATTATTTTAAAAATAACATAGTTACATGGACAATTTTTATGGTCATGAATATACAGGAATACCACCCAAAAATATTCAAATAATATTAATGTGTGATAATATATAGCAAAATAAGCAGTGTATACCCAGTTATTAAATGAGAAAAAGATACTAGCACACATACTAATATTATTTTCGTAGCTTAAATTTGTTGCATTTACTCGTAATGCAATGAATTAAAAAAATCCTTGCCGTTGTGTCTGCAGTACAATGGTAAATGCGACAGATGTTGATAAATAATGCATAAATCAAGTAATATTTCACTTTCAGGTGAGAATTTAAAAAATTGGCTTAAAGAAAAACAACAACCTATGAATCAGAATTGTTGTAGGTACACCTACTATTTGTGTTTCTGTATATATTATTTTTCCTGTTGTACATAGAGCGTTGTTTCTTATCTGTCTGCACAATTTTATCGCAGCATAAATTTTCATTGTAAACATTTCTGTCAACTTAATTACAGGGTTTATTGCAAAGTTTCTGCTTGTTTCAGCACTTAAAACGTTAATTGCGATTTGCTCACACTTGTCAGTCGCACTTCCACGTCAGAATAATTATTCAGATGTAAAATGTATTTCTAAACCGCTCTCCTTATATGTACTATCAGTCTGAATTGCCACCATCTTTTTATCATGTCTATGTCAAGAGAAATAAAAATTATCGACCTTCCTAACACATTATCACAGAATATTTGGCATTCCTTAAAACAATTCTTACACTTTCATCCACAATGATTTATTGCAGAACATTTTTGCAGCATGTATGTACATGCTCCTCCTTATCGTTCGCTCTATACAGAGACGCCGGAGGACATTTCACTGAATTAATGAATGTTATTGCATTTAACTATTGCTATGTATCAAAAAGTCCCTTTTGCCTCGAAACCTGTGTGGCTTCCATTTGCCTAATGATTTTGCCTTGACGACTTAGCAAAGCCAACTCTTTCCTCGATTAATCCGCTAATTGGGAACTTAATATTTGGCATTTAACAAGTTAGAATGCAACTACCTGTTTTAAAAACTGGCCTTTTAATGCACTTTCAAAAAAAACGGTAGGAAATTTAAAAATTAATAAGCTTCAGCGTTTTCAATACTAGAAAAGACTAGGTTTTCTATATGATGCGTAGGAATTATATTACTTGGTATATCATAATGACATCATAGTTCTGTGTGTAGACTCCAAAGCAATTCCTGATGCTTTATGACTTCATTATTTCCTTAAAATGATGTAAGCTATATAACTATATCTCTTTGGAAATTCATGAGGATTTGTTAGCTCAAATATAACATAGTTCTGCGTGTGGAATCTTCATAAATAACGCAAACAAGTGCAGAAATAGTGCCTAGTAATAAATAGGATTATTGCTATCACTTTGCCAGGTTCATGAATACGAATGTGTCTGTGGTTATCTAGCCTGCTAATGTCTTATCTATTAGTTTGTGGGGAATTGAAAAGAGTTGAGTATGCGTTGTAGACGGTGTACTAGTATTTACCTTATGAATTAATTAGCATTCTTTATCTTCGTATGCATAATGTCTTGCAAGTGCTTGACTTACCTCCGGCTTAATCATATTCCCTTCTTGGCAGTGTTACTTTGAGGAGGAACCGGCTTAATACTGTGGGTTTGCATCAATAATACCTGTAATATTATAAGTACTACTAATCACTGTTGTTCGTATGCAAGAAGCATTCGCTCTGTGTACATCTACACACAATACTAATGCACCTAATCGTTTGCCTATGCAAATCCGACGGAGTCCGTCGACAGGAGACTGATAATTCTAAGTGATCTCTCCTATCTCCCTTCTATCCTCAATGGAGTGTGAACGCTGAAATAAGTACCTAGCATTATTGCACATCCTTTTAATGAATAGTTTCTATCGCTTAGTTTACACACACACCAATTACGTAATTCTGTGAACACCATTTTTCCGTTAACTTTTAAGACGTTCTTTATTGACTTGTACTGTTAAAAGAATAAAAAAGTTAATTTCTAAAGATGTATCTGTTTCGAGCTTCGATCTTATAACTTGTGAGCTGGAAGGACAAGGTCAATGTAACTCTACTCTTACAAACAGACTATGGAATTGACCAAAAAAGCTGCACGCCGTAACCGCCACAAAAATTTATGGAATTTTGATTTTTAATTGGGACATTGAATGTATATTTACTATATGTATATATAGTAAATACTTACCAAATATATAGTAAATATATAGTAAATAATATATAGTAGATTTTACTTGCTTACGACGCGACGATCGTTACGGCATGTGGAGTTATAAAAGAATATTTTTGTTTTCTGTACAAAAAGTTTCCAAAAATCAGCAGTGAGTGGAACTGGCATTACGTTGACGGCGGCTGACTTGCAGAGCTAGTCTTAACTTTTGTAACCCCTAGTGATAATAGAATTTGTTGCGGGGGTGGCACATGACGAAAGTTGAGACGTTTGCTCTGCTAGCCAAACAACGTCCTTGTAATGGGAGTTACGTTTACTACTAGGTACTCATTTTAGCTACTCTTTGTGAATTTTTGGCGAGTTAGTGTGTCGAACCCAGAAATTTCATAAACTATCTATGTATGTATAAGAAGAGACAAACAACTCGTACATAGTTGGGAATTGATTTAGCCTGTAACTATGTGATTACAATTATCCATTGCCTGCAAGTCAATTTCGATGGATACTTACAAATCCATCAGTTATTCTTACAATACACTACGTAATAACCATCTTTATATATAGTATGTACTTCAGCACATATTTATGTAATAAGTAAGGCATGCATTATATTTTCTTCAGATTGTAATCCTACAGATACTTATTTCCAACAAAAAGTTCATAACTGGACAGTGTTACTTGTTTCGGTATCATTTGCTTATTTTGTAGTTACGAAGTCGATATTATCTCTATTTTGTAGCATTTGGATCTGTAGTAGTCTAGCTTTCCTTAGGAAAATGTTTGATTTCAAGGTTATTTTTTGAAAAACTTGATCACTCAGACAGACAGATGTATTACATATCTTTTTGCATATTTACGCCATATGTAACGGTCGTTTGCATATGGCGCATGATGATCCAATGTATTTCACTATGTTTTCTTTGTAAATACAATCGATCAAGTATTTATCTTACCTGTTTATCTTTAGTTGCCTATGAGCTCTGACTAATAATCAATTCCAACTATAGATTGTACCGTTGTATATTTTGAAGTTAAATTTGATTGCAAATAAATAGATTCATTGCAAATAAAATTTATCGAGTTTCTAGTCCCAGAGTGTATAACGGCATAGGAGTTTTGACTACTTGTCTCAGATCTGATAAATGACAATTGTATTTAAAAATCATTTAAGAAATGTGAGCCAAATATTTGGATATTACTATCAGCTAGATATGATGTATAATGCAAATTCATTTTATCACAGTCGACCATACATATTGTATTCAAAAGTTACAAGGATCACGTTTTTTGCAGTTGTGATAACCGTGTGCCAAATGTTTTGATTGATAACAAAGAGGAATGTTACGTTATGAAAAAGTTGTCAACTGTCAACTTGTGAATTTTTATTGATGGCATTATGCTATCATTTTTCAAGATCTCATCTACTACACTTTTTAATAATAGGAAAGTAATAGTTAGGATAAGAAGCAGTAGTACATTAGACCCGAAAAATAGACAACTGCATGGAAGATTCTCATCGCATTTTTATATTGATGTAATCTTAGTTGGAGATACTATATATGCTTATAATAATAAGGATGCGGATGAATACAAGTAAGTATTGAGATCTCTCTATAAATCTGGTACTTGTTTGTGTTGAACACGATGAAAGGTAATAGTTGGATGTTGTGAGTCAGATCAAATTGGTTTGCAAAGGGAATAGTGCAGGAGATTAGCACGATGCTAGGCCAAAACTGCATTTTTACTATGCCTAAGAGTACATCTAATGAAAAGGAATTAATGCTTAGAGAGCTGAGAGTTGATAGCATCAAACTTGTGCATAGAGTAGGGGAAGAGTAGTTAGGGCCAATAATTATGATAATCATAATAAATAGAGACTGAATAAAACATTATAATCAAAGCATTGCATTCGTTTGTACTGTTTTAAGTGAATTTTTTTGTTGGAAAGCTCTTCAATACACTTGATGGAATGGAGTTTTTATGCAGACATGTTAGACACTATATTCATTTCACTCATCTTTGTTTACGTCGTTCCATTTGTTAAGCCAGACATGTTGCCTCTTTGGTCATTATCATCTTTTTTACGCTTCTCAAGATTTATGCAATAGTCAGACAAAACATGTACAGCAATTTCATCTGAAATAAAATGAGAACACAACAAATTTTTCTACTAGGTACCTACTTAATAATACTCATGGGTCTGAAATGGATTCTAATACACTCTTTTCCATTAAACAGTCTTCACTCACAGTTGTTTTGTTAATCTTAGATTACAATTAAAATTGCATCCAGCGAAACAGTTTAAAATATTTTCCTTTTTTACAACTAAAAAAAATTTTAACAGTAAAACTATCCAGGAAAAGTGTGGTGAATAATTATAAGTTGTGACAGTTTTGCATGTCCAATCTAAATTATAATGATATTTTGTACAATAGAATCTATTTAAAATTAAAATATTTCAAATTTGAATACAATGCATTCATTAAGCAACTTTGTTAATAAAAATGGTTGAACTTAGCTACTAGAACAGTAGATATAAATTATATAGTATCAGCACCAAGAATATTTTCTTCTAAAATACTATTGTTTAAAATGTAAGTCAAATTCTAGGAACTTTGTTGTGAGGAATATGTAATATAAAAAACAATGAAAAAAACATAGTAATATTAATGAAGTACTGCTGGTAATGTACATTGAAATTGTTACCTGCAGCATGCGAGCTGTACTAGGATATAAGCCAGCAGTTGGTAAATGATAAATGCTGAATTCTTACGCAGATTCCTTACTACTATAATGATTCAATTAGGAGGATACTATGGATGAAACTCGCTGTTATTGTTGGCATAAAAATGTTTATTAGATAACGAAGTTCGTGTGATAAAAATACATGGAACATAGCTGAGGCACAATCATTATTATGTAAAACACAGAGTGGTAATACCTATTGCCTTATAGTTGAGATTAGTTGCACTGGGTTACTCTTTATGGCCTAGTGCAGAAAAATGGTCAGCAGTCTGCACATTGTCAGTTTCCTTCCCTCCCATAACCAGTTTTGCTTTAGTGGTGCGTTTTTATTATTCGAGGAACGACGGTTAACATTAGGACTAACTGAAAGCAAAATTGATAGCACGAGCTGGCAATATATGACAAGTACCTTTTATTCTTGGTTTGCAAATCAAACTTAACAGCTATCGTTTTTACTCTTTCATTTATATGTTCCTTACTACTACTATGCCTACATATAAGCATAAGTAAATGAAAAATTGTATGCCCAAATACCAGTGTAGTAAAAAGGTCGGACGCAATTTCGTTGAATATCCTAATTGATTTTGAGAATGTTACTATAGAAAATATTGTATTCAATTTCGATTTTTAATTATGTCTAAAGGATATTTTAGATATATTCAGATGTTATTTGAATTTAGGAACTTGCCTCAATTCGCATTTTTTTCAGACATTGAATTCTTTAATTTCCAAGTAATTTAGGCGTTTTTTAAACACAGGGTTTAGAAATCTTTCTATTTATGTGGGAAGACTCTCCTCATCTCAATCCGTTAGCATTACGAGTCTCGATCTCACCTCTTCTACTTAAAAACAAATGAAATCTATTCCACGATCCAAAAGTTTAGTTAATAAATTTAAGCGTATGCACATTTCATGACTTCTTAAAATCCGTATGAATTTCACGTCTCCCAATGCGTAAACTAAGATGTGTAATCTATGCTACTTGACTGTTTGTACTGCCTACTGGCTAAAGCAATAATACTTAAATTAATATGTTATCGCCGTATGTACGTAAATAACAGCGTACGTTTGACTACATTTCATTATTCTCATCGTTGATATTCTCCGTAGTACAAAAGAACAAATGGTTTGAAAAATCCCATGCCCAGACTACTTATCGACTATGAATTTAGACGCTGTTAAATTAATGGAGGTAGTTGGTTTATAGTTCTTGAATGACGTCTCCAACTGCTAGCGTTGCTACTAAAGACACTAGAGAGATAATTGTTTCTTGTGCTATTCAATCAAATGAAGACAATGTCTTAAAACATTAATGGGAGTGCCTGCGACAATAAAGTCAAGTGTCTACATAAGCACTTGCACATACATGTAAAACATTTTAAGTATTATTTCAGTAACAAAAGTGACTAGATTCCCTTCCTGAAAACACAAAAAGTACAAAATTCCGTTGTTTCAAGTAGGGAGCTTATGTTTTCTACACAACAGCAATGCACTTACTTAATTGTAACCACAAAATATGCAGTATAAAAACGAAAATAGTTTGGTTTTGCTGGGAAGGGAAGTGTCATTATTAGCATCATATAAAATAAATCAAAAAATAATTATTTGAAGAACAGGATTTGGCTAACAGTCAAACAGGCTTCTTCATTTTCACTTAAGAAAACAAGAGTCCCAATTTTTATTGGCTATGTTATAGCATAACCACAGCAATATCATTATGTAATGCCATCGTGTCGTAAAGAGATCGTGACTATCTTTTTCCTCCCTGATGCTTTAATCCACTTGACTTTAATTGTGGACCATTGCATCACAAACAAAAATCTCATATTATACTAAATTAATTGTTGGCTATTACAACTGAGCAATAACAATGCTCCTGCTTTAAAAATATCTGTTCACTGTTATACAGAGAACTGGTTAATAATTGCTCTCCTGCATGTGTTTCTATTAATGCTGTAGAGACGTTGCTGAAGAAGAAAGTTGGTACGAGAAACTAAATTGCGAAACAAGTTCGTAAAAAATGTTGGCTTGGCATCGATTTTCATTAGTACATGCGGCTGTAGTTGAAAAATATTGTAGTACAGCAATGCCAAAAATTCTCAGCATTTCCTCCATTTCCCTACATTCTGCGCATTTTGCTAATCTTAGTTTTCCAATTACTTAAAATAATAACTACAATAGCATAGAGAGTTTTCATACAGGCTAAGATAGGATTTCATATGCTTTATTTGTTACTAAAAGTTTAGGATTTATAAACCACTTTTTCCAAACTTAATTCTGCAATTGAATTACCGAGGAAGTTGAAGAAATAAATATAGTAGCAAAAAACGGCGTTGTCACATTGAAATAATTACAGTCCCGATGTGTGGAATGGATACGCATTCAGGCTATCGATTTCATAACGAACTTCTGTGCGAAATAATCTCGGAAAGGGATTCTCATCGCCTTGGTTGTCCAGGCTTCATAAATATGAATTTGAGGATGGCAGAGTTAAAGTTCTAAACTTAGAAAGGTAATTAGCAGATATAGTGTTTCAGAAGCGCAGTATGTCGAACATGGAATGTCAGCAATAAATGAATGAATAAATGCATGCATGTCTGTCACTACTGACAAACAGAAACAGCTTAACTAATTTCCAGTCACGGACAAGGCTATTATTATATTTATCATTAATTTTGCAATAAATCCTTAGGTAATGTTGCTGCTTAGCCTTAGCGGTTAGATAGAATCTATGGCGATGTAAGATCGTGAATGTTACTTGACAATGTATGATTTATGGGAGCCTTCCTACTTCAAATCTGTTCATGTCTCTCATAGGAATGCCGTAATATAGAATTCCTCGCTCTCTGCAACCCATCCCTGTAAAAGGAATGAAATCCGATCATTTTAATTTGGATATGTCCTGTGAGACTGATGGTACTAACTTTAGTCAATGTATATATGCATTTTGTTAAAATTGTAAATATTCAACCGAAATATAATTTTGTGATTTGCTGATTCATGAGCATAGGATGAATGGTGTCAATTTCGTTTTTTACTATTACGCTTTCTTTGGTTTCTTTATACACATTTTTATTAGGTATTGTTATTTATATTGTTTTCATTACTAATGTTTCAGGACTCGGAGTTAATGGAGTTGAGACAAACGATCGAACTATTGCGGAAACAAAGTATTGAAGCTGGCTTGACTGTATCAAGCATGACGCAAGGTGAGAATTTATTTTATCCAATTTGACGAAGTGTCTACAATCTCCGATTGTTTACAGTTGTACAGTACCCCCCATTAGCGAATATAGTGTATCTGCATGTATGAAAATGTTGTTGCAGTCTCCAATTTTATGTTTCTTTAAAACCTTAGTATTTACTTTCACTGAATTATTTGTTGTAGGAGCTTCTCGAGATGGGAGTCCCATAGCCCGACAGTTGTCTGCAGATTCCGTGTCAAGTATTAATTCGATTTCTTCAGCTTGCAGTGGAACTTCTCATTCTCACACATCTAGTCCTTCGGGTCAAATCCAAATGACTCCATTGGGAACTCCAACTCATGGAATCCATGCTGCACCCGACAGTCCTAATACTAAAAAGAAACACTCAAAGAACAAAGGCTGGGTAAGAAGAGACTTGACTGTTTAGCTGCATTATTTGCCTAAATGCATTTCATTGCTTCAACTTTATTCTCCAACATCTTCTTAGTCCTTATAATTAAATTGCGAAAACTAATTCTAAACTCATTCTCACTTTAACAGTTGAGGAGTTCGTTTACAAAAGCATTTTCCAGATCAAAGACGAAACATCGTAATGGATCTGCGTCAGACGACCAGGGAGACCTTGACAGTTTACGTAGGCCGAGTAATTTAAATGGAGATGTGCAGAACGGACACGGGCACCACGGGATTCATGGCCAGAGTCTCACTTCTCACGGACATCAGCATCTAAATAGCAACTTAAAACACGTAGAGAGCTCTATTCCAGGCTCTCCACTCATGGGATCTCCTCATGGACACAGTAGTGGCCTAAGTAATGGCTGTTCCAGCAGCAGTGGCTCCCATTCCCCACGCTCTAATGGAAATGTCAAAGGCAGTGGCTCCAACTCTGCGTAAGTGCTTTTTACTTTTATTTGTTGTTCAATCCCTCAAAAGATTATCAAGTCTTTCATTTAATGACGAGGATTTTTTCTAAAACCAGGTATAATTGAAAATCAATTTTAATGTGATTGTGTAATGGTATCCTCTTTGGTATTTAGACTCTGTGATGATTTTATTGAAGAACCGAAATCAGTGGATGAACTCAGAAAACAGCTAAGAGAAAAGGAGATGGTATTGACGGATATTAGACTAGAGGCATTGACTTCAGCTCATCAGCTGGAATCCCTGAAAGAAACTGTTAACAAAATGCGGGTGAGATATTATGTATGTGTTGCATTATTATTTGCTTTGTGCTCAGAGGAGGACTTGGTTTTCATGTAGTACATTCATTACGGTCTACTTGAATATCTTCACACTGTAGTTATTTTCTTTAATCAACTCTGTAATGGATTTTAAGCATGGAGGATACCTCACTATTGAGCTTATTATTTTTTTATTTTATTTCTTTCTGTCTTTTAGTTTTATGTAAAAGTACTACAAATAATCATATTGTTTTTATTGTCTTCAGAATGAAATGGTGAATCTGAAGCAGGACAACGAACGTCTTCAAATGATGGTCACATGTAAATCCCTGACATCCTCTCAATCATCTTTGCAAATGAATGCTTTGGAGGCTTTGGACAGGAGATTGAGTGGCGCTGACATGCAACCCACAAGCAGCCTAGGTAAATACACTCTTTATCCACTCGTCTAAACTCATTTTTTTCACTATTTTATTACTCATTCGAAATATTTTTGCATGCAACAGACTTTCCACAGGAATTAAAGTATTAATAAAAGTTATCCACATATTGGAAGTTTTTTTGATAGTAAGCAGTCTACCAATACTAATGTCCCTTGTAATTTTTCGTCGCTAAGATTAAGGTTCAGCTGCAGTACAGATAATTTTCTGTTTGTGTAAACCATCAATCTATGCAGCGCAATAATAATATTTGTCACGTAGAAATGAATAACATGAATCCTGAATCTTTATAAAGCTGTGTAATTTAGTGTAGGCTTTAGATTTATTTAACATTGAAAGGTACAGTGGAAATTATTGTCTCCTACAATAACAATGAAACTTAATAGGGCTATAAATATTAAAATTACGTTTATTTTCTGTTTATAGCATTACTATAATATCTAATTACATTGCAAACGCTACAAATTATCGTCTAATGATTACTAAATCACAGTTTCAATTGCATAGGACATAAAATTACTTCCTTTTTTAATGTTCCATTCCAATAGCTAGTCATTATGCAACATAGCAAGCAATACTTACTTATAAATGAGGTTACTGGATTAAATAATTAAAAGGCATTAGTGTCAGGATATTGCAATGTTATTCACAAAGCCAAACATTAGACGACGCTAAATAGAACAGATTAGATTGAGTTGTGATAAAGCAAAACGATGAATTCCGAGTGATCGTTTGAGGATATCTAGGAGGAAGGTTGTGACTAATCATAGGACCATATATCAGCGTGCATTTTTGTAATTGAATATCAGATGAACTTGTTAGCATCGTAAAATATGAGAAATCCAAAACGGGTATTGAATGCTTAGGCATGAGTAATTTTATGTCTTTGTTTGTGAAGAAGCAGGCAGGGGCTCGTTGGCAGCTAAGAGCAGTGGTTGAGAGTTGAGGAGCTACTTACTTTAAAGCTATCTCATATCTGCCTATCTACATGTACACCATGCATCCTTCCTGTGTGTTCATTGTAAATCCTATTATTCTAATAATCTTGGGCAATCACATCGATAAATTACGAGCTAAAATCAGCGTTAAAGTTTTGACTGAAGAGTAGTCATTGACTGGAAAGTGCACTGAACGGTTCTGTATACAATAAATATCGACGACACTCCATTTTCACTAACCATTGTGCATGTACAAATTGTGAAGGGTTATTAACTTACATTTCAAACAATAGTCGCATTTTAAACAGTTTAGTGTTTGTTTTAAGGGTGTCAACCTTTAAAGTTCATAGCTTTGTTGTGCGACACATATTGCGTGACTTTGACAATTCATTACAAATATTCTGTGGGAAAAAATAGGATTTTTAGCTAAAAATTATAATGTTGCTCGGAGGATTTTGTTCTGTTAGTCTTAGAGAACTGGAAAGTCTGGGTAATATTAGTAGCTCTGATTGTGACATTAGAAAATGCGGAATAAATGCGTATATTTTATTGGCTTTACTTAAAGGAGTTGTTATTTCCACAGATTTGCTCTTGACAGAACCCATGGACAAAGAGGGGAAACGTATTACTGTCACGGTATTTCTGGGCTGCCATGGACTGTATGATAGATACGTGAACTCTCACGAAGGATTTCCATCTCAGGAATGTTTTGTTGGGACGGTGCATGTCAGCAGCAAGACGAAATGGGATGTTCTCGACGCTCATGTCAAGAGGGCATTTAAGGTAAATAGAATGAATCATTCAAGATGGCAATAGTTATGCATTAACTGTGATAATCCTTGGAATAATTCTTGGAATTGAACATAATGGATTATGGCTATTTGTAGGAGTATGTGATGCGTATTGATCCAGTGACGAATTTGGGTCTGAGTGCTGACTCTATTTTGAGTTACAACGTTGGGGAAATAATTAGGACGAAAGATGAGGCTGTTCCCGAGCTCCTTCCATGTGGATACTTAGTTGGAGACGTGAATAAGATTCGGATTTGTCTTAAGGGGGCCTCCAACAATGGCGCTGTAGATGCTTTGGCTTTTGAGACTCTTGTCCCCAAGTCTATTCTACAAAGGTATGCTAATTCCATTAAGAACTCTTTCACCAATTTTAATAGTTTTCTGTCTGAGAGAGATAACTAAATCTAATTGCATTCAGATGGCTATAGTGGCTATATCTGATGACGTAGCATGCAAACTGACGTGTTGTAAATTATATCGCTGGTTTTTATGCTCTTTTAGGTACGTAACATTGCTCTCAGACCACGGTCGTATAATTTTATGCGGTCCAAGTGGAACTGGAAAGTCTTACTTGGCAAGAAAGCTTGGGGAGTTCATTGTGGCTCGATGTGGGAAGGACCCTTGTCCAGAGGCAATAGCTACGTTCAGTGCTGACCACAAAAACAACAAAGAGCTCAAGCAGTACCTCGCCAATTTGGCTGAGCAGTGCGAGAGCTCCAGCACCGACTTGCCATCTGTGATAATTCTGGACAACCTTCACCAAGTCACGTCCTTCGGTGAGGTCTTCAACGGGTTTCTTCATTCAAGACAAACCTCGACGAGTCCTGTCGTCGTTGGAACGATGAGTCAGTCAACTGCGAGCACAGCCAATCTCCAGCTGCATCATAATTTCCGGTATGCTTTCACTTCTACCTGTCTTCACACCTCCACTGCATGCAAAAGACACTCTATGAATTGACTTGTTCAAAGCAATGCCTAATTAAACATTTATACAGGTGGGTTCTATTTGGAAATCATATGGAGCCTGTGAAAGGACTTCTGAGTCGATACCTTCAACGGCGCTTGATTGAAGGAGACATTCATACTGGAATGCGAAACTTGGAATTGGCTCGTGTCATGGACTGGATTCCAAAAGTTTGGCTGCACGTCAATAAATTCCTGGAAACTCACAATTCTTCTGAAGTAACTATTGGACCACGCTTGTTCCTCTCTTGTCCTGCTGACGTGGCCAATTCCCAAGTTTGGTTTACTGATTTATGGCATTATTCCATTGTACCGTATCTGATTGAGGCCATGAAAGAAGGGCTACAACTTTACGGAAAGAAAGCTCCTTGGGAAGATCCTTCTCAGTTTCTTCTGCAAACTTATCCGTGGACAGATTCCCATTCCTTGTCCACTGGGAAATCTGCTTTACTCAGGTATGCATTATTTTTTACTTAATTTACACTTAAGCGTCAAAACTAATTGCCAGCCTTAACGTCAATTCTTTTTTTTTTGTTATTAGATTGAGACCGGAGGATGTCGGATATGATATGAAAACATCAGCCAATGGAACCTCTGGAAATGGAAGCAAAGCAACTGAAACTGGCGACCCTGATCCATTGGTAATTCACATTAATTCTTCTAAAAATAAGTTCTCTTTTCAATACTTTTCTCATGGAAGCTATAAAAGTTGGGACTGTTAGCTAACCATTTGTATTATTGCTATTTTCAGATGAACATGTTGATGAGACTCCAAGAAGCGGCAAACTATTCGGGTCCTCAGAGTAATGATTCAGATAACACTAGTCTAGACTCTCACACAAGTATTGATTCTAAAGATTATATAGCTACAAACTGAGCGAAAACGTCGACATAATTTATCAAGAAACCTTTTAGATTAGAGCATCGTTGCAGATTCTAGAAAAATAAACCTATAAAGAGAATTTATAAATTTACGCAGAATTAGAATAGATGTGTAGATGACACGAGTAAATATGTTAGGTGCTCTCAAAGCCAGTCATTTATTGTTAACATAAATTAGTGTGTAAAATATATTCATCAGGTAACTAAATATTAACTAACCAGCCAGTCTCCTGGTCTCGTGTACATTGTTTTCCTCTGAAAGAAATTATTTATCTACATGTAAATAGAACAGTTGTAAGTTTTTGTATTAGTGCAACTTGTACAGTACACGCTTGTGCTATTATTCTCCCTGATTTTGTTCCAATAGCTTTGTTGAGCTGAATATTGCATAGATTATGGTAATGTAACTTTCATGGCATGATGACTATCATAATGGCACCCTTCTTCTTCCTCAGATCTGCAACCTCAACTGTGTCTATTTCATTGTTACTCTATTAATTGACCATCAGAAAGAGAAAACGGAAATAGAGATGAGAGATGGCAGACTGGGCCGTTGGAGGTTGTCATTACTCACAAATTATACTTTTGTACGGTTTCTTTTACAAAGTCTAACAAATAATAACCCTTTAAATTAACTTTACATTTGATTTGAAAACGTTCTACAATACACATGATTCCGTGTGTGTGGTTGCGTACATGCCAATCAATTCTAAGGATAAAGCGAAGTGACCGCAGGGAAGTCAACAGATCGAATTTCCAAATACATTCCTATTCTTCTGACCACTGTCACCAAAGGTCAAATGCGGAACAGAAACGCATTCGATTAGAAATAGTATTTATTCGTAATGAGATCTATTGTACTTGTTTCTGTGCGTTGCTGCTAATTCGCTATTACTTACTGTTACTTACACTATTTATACTTGCAAATTAAGATTTGTCTAACTGTCGTTTTCGTAATTTTGTACTTGTCTGTCGGTATTTCGTGTATGTCCTAATGATAACATTAATAGTAATAAAAATAGACTAATTGAAAGCTCCATTAATCTTACAACTGTAGTATCAAGCAATTACTTAGAATGTAAATTAGAATTTATTTAAAAGCACCTTCCTAATAGTCCTTAGCTATTAGTATTCTTATTTCAACCAAACATTATTACTTCAATAAAATGCCGGTTTTCGGACAGTAGTAACTTCTACTCTAAGTAAAATTCTCGAATTCAATTTTCTCTTCTTGACTGAAAGGAAAAGTTAATTTAGTACAGCAAATTAATTTTGAAGCAAAGTTTTTAACAAAATCATCTCCATATATAAAGAGTATAGGCAATAACAATATTTTTAGCAATTGTCCCTCATTTTTATTGCATCCTACACTTATAATTGCATATTTTATCAATATAGTGTATTGGTTTTTACATTTTTAATGTAATTAGATTTAATGTCCAAAATGATACGTCATCAACATTATTTATGTAATTAATACAGAAATATATCTAATATGTGTATAGTAGTATTATTTGCATATATTTAGCTACACGATTGATAATTACCGCTAATACCCGTCGATGTCAACGTAATTTAACAACGTATTTTCTACGAAAGTTATTAATTTGAGCTTACGTAGTTAGCCTAGCGGCCCACCGAGTAAGGGTCATCTGTTAACGTAGTTTGTTTTAAAGAATGTAAACCCACACCCAAAGTCAAAATCATGTTAATTTTGTGTAATGATTATTTGGTGGTCACTATTCTCGTCTTTGAGTAAGTGTAGTAGTACTGATACATACATGCCCACAGCCTACAAGCTTGCATATAGATCATAATGAGCAGGATCTACAATACTTTTATTAAATGGTTTACAATTTAACATTTTCTTTGTGCTTAGCATTTAAAAAATTTATTCCAGGACCACATTAGTCATAATTTAATGTTTTGTATGTGTACATTGCATTGAAAATTGCAATTTAGGTCTGTAGGTAATAATACAGCTTTAAAATTGAATATTTAATCAATTTTATGATAAACTCAAAAAATCTCCAAAAGAATTTTCATTCAATAAAGGTACTTCATTGAAAAGAAACTGATCTATGTAGTAATTGATAGTTGATAAATATAATTTTTGCCAGCATTAACAAAGAGCTGTTTAATGGGTTAAGTCACCTGCCTTGATACAATTAATAATGCATCTGCATTTCTTCTGAAGGACAGTATTTAAAGATATAGGTACTACTAAAATTGCAGTCAATGTTTCTCAAAAATTCTCAGCATCATATAAATGAACTCTTGCTTTTTTTAAATAATTTATTTACAAACTGATTACATGTTATGAGATTGACAAATCTTACATTAATACGGACAGTGACATTCAGATTTTAAAAATGCTTCACTTGACGATGACTGAAAATCCTTCCGTTTTAATAAGTCATTTAATACTTTCTGAACGTGCCACATTATCCGTCAGGGAATTCTAAATTAAAATATGTATATTGTATAAACAGACGCTTGGCTAAATACAGTGGCCAAAATTTAGGGTTTATTAAAGCGTCAAATGAAAATAAGAATCATTGATTGGCTTCGTTAACTGGCAAAATGTTAATAGCACATTTTATTAATATATATTTGTGTAATAAAAGATTTCATCTTAAATATCATTTCTTGAACTAATTTGCTTGATGCGGCCAATTAAAATCCTTAATTTTTGAATAACTCGGTCAAGAGATAGAAATATTAAGATCACAGTGGGTAGAATGGCCGTTTGGTCAAGAAATTAAATTCTATAATTACCTATGTATCTTGTGCGATTGGTAATACCTCCAGGTAAGGGCGTACAATATAGTAGGTAGTTAATGTGTTTCTAAATACATTAAAATATATTTTCACATTCAAAAGAAAAAATCTTGTCTTAGTACCAATGCATTTGGCGATCGGTCCATTTGGCGAAAGTATTCATTTTATTTATGACTTAAAATTCCAAGTCATAACAATAAATTATGTAAAGTAATTAAATCAACATACTTATTGAAGTAAATAATATTGACAATTGAACAAAGTGAATTTAATAAAGAATATTTATACACGAGAAATATTGAATACAGTACAGGACAAGCTCCGGTTTTTATCCTTAAACATGCATAGAAAGGTACCACTATACAATAGCAAATAGAAAACCAAATGAAATAATGAGAAATCTAGATTAGAGATTGATAACTATAAAAAATTTATTGAAAATAGAGCTTATGTGTAAGTAAATTCCTTGATATGAAGTATTAAATCTAATTGCAGTTTGCAAATATTATACCAGAAAAGTCAGTCATAAAAAGAGGAAGTTTTCATGCAAAATTTCTTCTTGCTACTTTTTAACCACTTGCAACGATTCATATTTATTGTATTTATTTATGCATGTTAACAACATTATAATATATGTTTTGAGGAATTGAAATGAACTCGACTTGCTTATTTCTGCCAAATTATAAAATATTATTATTAATTTACGTTTTTGATAAAAATGTTGCGAACATCATGGAATGCCATTTGTATTGTCACACAAAATGACTATAGCTTTTGTATAAGGTAAATGCGATACGATATGTATGGAAGGAAAGGAAAATACAATAGTATAATATAGATGTATAATGTAAGCGTAATTTGTAACTTGTAATTGTAAATAGAGCGCTGCACATATAATATTGTCTCTACACTTATTGAACATTAGATGTATCTAATCTAGAAGTATCCGCATTTGTTTCTTATAAATAAGAACTACCATTATTAACCAATAAATGTAAAATAACTGCGAATAATTGAAGTAAAGGCAATTTATCGTGTAAATGTTATTCTGTAAAGTATTTAAGAAATACAGCGAGTCCGAAAAATAAATGGTAGTTATTAGTTGGTACTATTACCACTAATATTCCGTGTAATGTGTAATACTATGTACCGCAATTATGTTGACGAGTGAAATAAATGTTAACTTTTAAACGGAAACAGAACAGCCCTGCTTGCTTATTATAAAAAACGAAACATCATATCAATTGCATATTACATTATTTATTAAATAGGTACCTAACTATAGTATAGATCAGTTTGGGCGCTATTTAACTTATAAAAAAATGATTTTTAGATGACACATAGCTCCCAGTAATTTTCTAAAAAAACTTCATTCAAAAAATTAACAAGTTCACGACCTTTAAAATAGATTATTCTGCGTTTAACCGTTTTTAATTTCTTGTTCCTGAAACCTGACATTTCGTTGAATAATACACTAAATAATGGTAATGGTATTTTTTATTGTTCGAACAATAAGTTAATTTTCATTTATATACATTACAATTTCGTGAATTGCATTTGCTGAACAAATTGAATAGGTCTATTTACAATATGTGTACATTATGTGTACATTAGAAGGTACAAATAAATGTTGAAAATATAAGTGTTATAAAAAATAAGGAAATTTCTAATTTCATATTTGTATATATGCAAATACTAAAAATTCAATAATATTTGTTTTATTTAATTAATAATGACTGTACGTCTAAGGTAGGTATGTATTTATTTAATGATGGTTCTTCAAATCCGTTTAAACTTTTTTTGCCAATCTCGGGGGTAGTTGATACCGACCGCTGTCCCAACAGAACGTAATCCACGGCTCGTGTCTGTGGCTACGGCACACAAGCCCAGGACAGCACTCTGATATCCGAGCACACTCTCTCCCTTTACCGAGACACTGAAAACCAGAATAAATAAGTAAATTTTAGTAGTGGACTATAAATCAATTAAAAGTATCTAAGTGATTAGTTATTTACCTCTTTTCGGGAGTAAAAGTCCCGATTTGTAGGGTAATGGTACTGTCCTTCAATTTTGAATACTACACAAAGTACGATGAATAAAAATATTAAACAGTTCATGTTTTAAAATATTGGTTTTTTATCTGTAAAAAGCCTTTTTGTGGATGTATTGTAACTAGTGTTCCAATGCAAATAAGTTTGTCTGTTTTCGAGTCTTTGATTTTTTATCGTACTATTTATAAGTCGATATATTTTTAATGTATTCCATTGAATGCGCCACCAAGAGAAACCAATTTCTGTTTAATTTAATAGGAGCATAAACTTTTCATTCATTAAAGGTCTGAATTATGCCAGCATTGGTTGAAATTCATTGCACAAATGTATTCGCATATTAAGTTACCAAATGTACCCTAAAATTTCTTTTTGGTTTTAGATGTTTTACAACTCCGGACTTTTCTCAAATAACCAATGTCAACTTATAGATGCAAAATATTAAATTAATTAAAATGATGACAGTAGGTACAAGTACGAAAACTTTTATTCCGTAGAACGTTTAATACGTAAAGCCAGTATTGATGAGAAATAAATGTTAATTGAGAAATTAGTGCCATTTGGTTTTTATAAAAAACGAAAACGTTTTGTTTATTGCATTCATTTTATTTACTAAATATAAGCGTTGATTTTGATTCACAAATATCAGTTTGTTTACCAAGCTTTTGTCGACATTAAAGCTTTATTACTTTAACGTTAAATGTGACCGTGGGACGTATTCATTGAATATACTACGTGCAAATAATTTATGTCTATTTTCCAATGACACCAAAAACGGCAATAGAAGGAATTGGTTATTGCCTGTAATTTCTTAAGGTAGCATTGGATATATCCTTCAATTCCATATACTTAGTTATTTTCCTATTCTAGTGAATATAAACAAGCTGCATGAAAATGATCCTTTATCTCTGAATCTCTACAACAATTATGTAATAAATACACAAGTCCTGTTTAAATTTCAATTCACATGTCACAAATTTCATATCCACATAGACACACTCGAGTACGCACAATTTCTTTCTTGATAAAATTGAGATTTATAGAATACAATTGTTAGAAATTTAAATCTAAGTTATTTTCATGGCTGTATTATGTAACGCACTATTAGATAGGTACTTCGAGTTAGGTAGAACATTAGTCACACAACTAGTGAAACTATTCACCCATTATTAAACTACATAATTACATTTCCTATCTTTTACGTAGTAACAAGACTTAGTGATGTTTGTTCATCTTAAAAGGTTGCAAAATTGCAATTTCGGTTTAAAGTCAACGGCATGCTATACAGTGCTTGGTAGTAGCTATAATAGTGATTAAATAGACTAAACAGAGAAGACCGAATATATTTATTACACTACAGTTAAATGTTGAGTGTTGAAATCAAGTGTAAGTATTACATTGGTTGTACGAGTTAGAGATACTAATCGACAGAAGAAGACTTTCATAAACATATTTAGTGCGCAATTTACACTGATTACACAAATGTTGCTTAACAATCCTGTACCTGTACAATAAATAGTCCTTAAATAAAATGAAAATGGTTTTACATTGCACACTCAGTACCAGTTTTTAACTTGTGTACAAATAAGAATTTTGCATGGTCATATCTATTAATAATACGATCCCCGTAAATACTTTAAAAATACGTGCAAAGACAGAAAAAGCTAACACTCGAACAAGAATACGAAATTTTAGTATAACCAAAACTTTATTAAGATAACCGCCATGGGACAAGCTGACACTCGATACAACAATACGAAATTTTAGTATAACCAAAACTTTATTAAGATCTCTGTACTGGGAAAAACTATTTCCAACTATTAAGTGTAGATTATTAACTCCATCGTAACATTTTGAGATTTATAGTTAAATACGTAAATGGTTACAGTTATTCTAACATGTGATATTTAAAATGCATAATTATTATTTCACGTTCCTGTTCCATTATGCTCATTTATAAATACTGCCATTCAGTTGTAACAATACTAGAGCTATGCTCCGTCACCCGAGCTATTTCTTCAGGAATCGCATGCTGAAGCCAAATTCGACGGTATACGTTATACTTTTCCTTGCTTAGAGTCATAGGGTTTCCTCGACGAAGTCCTTGATCCGTTTCTCCATACTCATCCAAATAAGGAGGAGACTTAAAACAGCCTGATCAAAAATATTCATAAAAAAATACGGTCCTATCATTTCTCACATTCAGAAAATATTGGAAAGTTATTTAAAGTGACTTTTACCTTTGCTACGACCTCCGAGAAAAAACACTTTACATTCTCTTATGCGAAGAAATATTCCATTTCCACTACCGCAATAATAAGCGTGGTAAGTGCACGCTCCAACAGACATCTGACCCAGTTCTGACTGGCAGCAATAACTCTGTTTAGAAATCAATTTAATTCTTGTATTACTCTCTTCTATTTTTATGTAATAGGCCTTAAGGTTAATCACACATTTTCAAAAAGGTATTTTAGTACACACCTGTGAGCAAAGCATCATTCCACAGATGAGGCACATAGTTGGGGTCCGAGAGTCGTGGTAATCGCAATTCGCACACGTGAAGTACGAAACAGAATTGATGAGCTCCGTGTAGTCTGCCGGTAATGGAAATAGCTGATCGGCTAATCGAGGATACTTCACGACAAGCATTTTTGGCATAGTTGTTGGAGTTGCTAAGTGTGTAATTGGCGTATAATTATCAGTCTCTTCAAGCATTTTGACAACTGAAGGGTGACTAGCCCACCTAAAATTCAAAAATCATCAAAATATTTACATTCGTTATTCCAGTCACTTCCGTAATGCTTAAAGTCTTTTAGCAGCTACTATTAATGCTAATTAGCCGAAAGGGTAATAGACAATAGTGAGCATAATTTTCAGGTTTGACATACTTGTATGGCATTTGCCAAGCAAAAGGAGAATCGAACATGTCTTCGAACGTATTGGGAAGGCCTAAATACGCAACTAGATTGTCAAATGTATTTTCTGTTTGTTCTAAAGATTTTGGAGCGGGTACAGCAGTTAAATGTTCATAGAACTTAGCACAACATCTCAAAAATGGAATCCTGCAAAGACATTTGATTAAGAATATTGCCACCATTTTAAAGTGCCTACATACGTTATTTTAATAAACTCGATTTGAAGTTAGCATGAAAAAATATTTGACGTACATCGATTCGCAAACGGCCTTCCATACTCCTTCAAAATCTACGTCAGCCCAAATAAAAGATTTTCCTACTCGGCGCCAAACTTCGCTGATAATATGAACTTTTCTGGTCGTTGTGTTTTCTCCAAAGTTGGACTGAGACTCCTCGTCGTCGGTCTCCATTTTCACTTCTGTGTCTGCACTTCTAATGTAACACTGAAAATCTCCCGTTATCAAGACTTGGGTTATATGAAACATATAAACCAACCGTAACAAGTGAAAGTCCTGAAAAGAAATATAATAATCATTTTAATAAAATAAAATTTATGACCAAAAGTATATCAAGAGATGAAAAGTATGGGGAGAAAAGTGTAAGTATGATTACTTACCCTCAAATTTCCGTTAGGAATAGCAACATGAGCATAATAACCATTTATCAGACGATCTCCCCAGTACAAGGATGAAATTGAAAAGGTCAATGACACGAGAAGTGTAAAGGCATCCACTTCCAGAATTGACGGAAACTCAGATGGATTTTGTAGCAAAGTTACTAAGAGCTTCAAGAAGTGTGAGCGGATATACTGGAATTAAGAAATTAATTTCAATCAAAATTGCAGCAACCGAATTATTAATGATTTGATAACACTAAATTCACTAGAAAGTCATCCCGCATTTCTTACATCTGCACTGCCTTCCTGGAATTGCTGTGTTATGACTGCACATCCCCGTACTAAATACCGCAAACTCAAAGTTTTTCTTTGAGGAACTTCATCGCCAAAGAATACACGATTTTGATCTCGATGAAATGCTTCCATTGACGAAATGGTAAAAGCCACAGCCTGCCACACCATGATCGGTTGACGATAGTCTGCACTATGTGGCTGGACATCGAGTCCGATCTACAGAAAAAACGGTTAATTTTCTCACAGTGGTTACTAAACTAAAATAATTTTGACAAGCAAATCTCGTTACCGTGTAGACCATTTGAGTGAAAACATTCATAAGTTCCAAAAATGTGGGAGAGTATGGCCCATCTTCGGATTGCTCGTTTAACACCGTTGGAAACAGGGCATCAAAATCTTCCCCATCTTCGTTCAACTTGAGTTTTAGTTCTTCATGACTCAACGACTGAAGGAGGTGAAGGCGTTTGAAATCCGATCCCAGATATTTCAAGTGTTCATCTCCAGTCTGCATGCAAACCGGGTTGCCATCCTTCGTCGTTTGTGACTGTAATTGTTTTTTAATGAATTCGCATCGATATTGTACTTCATAAAAGTTGTCTTTGCCTTTTAAACATGTTGATGTATAATTACCTTGTTTTTCAGCAGAAGTTGCATCGCATTAACAAAAACATCAAACGAGCACCCTTCATCCAGAGGAAATGTTCCATAATTCATTATGGAAGGACTAGAAAGGGGAAGTACGGCGTTGTTGATGCAATCACATAGAGGACACAAATATTCGTTTTTGTCCACATCGAAACTAAGAGGGTGTCTCAATCTGCGTCGAATAATAATCATCACAAAAATTAGGGGCATTACAAAATTTTAAAATCCAATAGTAAGATCGTCAGGTTTATTATTAGTTTCATAAATCTTTATGTATATGTAACCCTTATGTTTAAGAATAGTTTATGATTAGTAATTTACCGATATGGACGTCTTCTTTCCTTCATGACAACTCCCTCGAAATGTTTTTCCCAACAACTGACGTGCATGACATGACCACAACACGACACCATCGGAGCAGTGAGTAAATCAGGAGCCAGAAACAAAGGATCCCGTTCTTGCAGAAATCGATTATGGCTTTTACTTTGACACTGAATCCATAAATCATATATTAAAGTATCCCTAAGAGACATGAAACTATAATTGTGCATAACAAAGTTTTAAAAATTACCTCAACCAACAATTTATCTCGATATTTGCTTTGAACAGTTGATCTTTGAATGAAAGTTGCTAAAACAAATGGTTTGTTATCAGTATCCACGCGTCTCTCTTCTTGACAAAGGATGCAAATTTGTCTGTGCACAAAAAATAACCAGTTCTTATTAATATTCATTTAACTTGTAGCTTTAACATTAGTTAATTGAAACGGCCATTATGATTAATGAAATAGCTAATTAATAGAACATACTTCTCGGGACCCAAATGACTTGGAGATCTATTAGGACCTAGAGCCACGGAAAACGAATTAGAGACTTCCATTGTGTCAGCGGTTAAATCGGACGTCGAATGACTTAAAGCTTTGTCTTCTAGAATTTAAATAAAAACAGAATAATATATATTGCTTATGCTGTACTTTCGCCTTAGACGTCACAACTCGTATCTCGATATGCTGATGAGGAAATGAGAAATCTAAGAAATTACCTCCCACAAATAACTCCTTATTTTTAGCCATAAAACTATTTTGCGCCTGTTGCATTTTCTCTAAATAACGCTTTTTGGCAGCTTCAGCCTTTGCTTTCTTCTCTCTGATCTCATCGTCGTTCGTTTGTTGAACATTTACATCCATATTATCTGAAGTGGAGACCATATCTTTGGGTTTAATGTAATTGTACTGCTCTCTAATCCACTTAATCATTTCATGATGTTGCGACAAGGAAGCATCCTTTAGCACCTCTTCCAGCAGTTTAAATAAATTCCACCGTTTGGCACATTCTGCGAATTGGAAGAAATGTTCTTCTTCCTGTTCACTGCGAGTGATTTCTTCATTTAGTCCATGTCCTATTAAGTGGAGTACTTTTCTTAACTGCGAGTCTGTGTAGCTGCGACTGGTTTTCTTAAGACATCTAAAAAATAAAAACAGGATAAATAAAAAACATAAGAAAAACTGAAATTTCAAAATCAATCCTGTATTATAACAAAAAGGTAAATGTATCAATGACGTACCTTTGAATAACGATTGTCATAAGATGAAGTAAAACGTCTGACTTAAGTACATTAACGACTAGGTTGAAGGCAGGGGAAAACATAGGAAGTCTAGGTGGGGGAAAAACTTCTTTTTCGTTTTTCCCTTTCTTCCGTGCTCGCTGCCTTTCTTCTGCCTTCGATTGTTCCTCTCGAGTATAGTGGTAATGGTATAAATCATACTCCTGATAGAACTCTGCAAACACATATAATATAATTGTTGGCTTAACACACTCCTGGTATCAATAGTCATTCAAAGCTCTGTTATCACTAAGAACATACCAGGTTTCAACTTATAAGTCCAATTCGTTCCACGTTTTCGGAACGTGGCTAATTCTTCAATCACCGTCTCTAAACCAGTCTCATAATTCACGTTTTCAACCAAAGCTTTGTTTAAAATAGAATGCGTCATCGACTCTATACATAGTTGCTGAATTATTTCCTTTTTAATGCTATCCATTTTCGAAACCTGTTAGATAAAATAAAATTTTTTCTTTTTGTTTACTCCCATTTCACTTGAGTGCTACAATAACATGTCCTCTATACATTACACTGATATTTATTGTTTATTAACCATAGCTACACCGGGCGTATACCGAGCAGATACAATAGTGATTATCAATCCAAAGAATTCTTCAACGAGCACAATAGTGTACTTTAGTGTATCGTCCTCAGGGGCTTGCGGAGGCTGTGCACATAAAAAATAAGAATTACTATTTATCTTCAAACTGCAAGTCAGTGCACGTGCCAAAAGTGCTAGGAGTTTTTTACCTTTTCGTCGAAATCCATTTCAGCCCATTGAAACAAGCCAAATCTGTTGAGTAAATGTAGCAGAAATTCGTTGCTTTCAATGAGAGAAGCGCCCATTTGTAGAGCAATAATATCCTTATCCAACATATCACTTCGGCATCTCACATTGTGATAGAAATAGAGCTGATTCAATAATGAATATCCATTTCGCTTCCACATTCCTGCGTGCACCTGTAAAACCATGAATGCAAATTAAACACCCGCAATATACGTATTCACACACGGGTATTTGGAATATTGGCAATACCTGTGATATTAGGATTTGTGTTCTAAGAGCAGGTTCAATTATCAATTCTGGACATGGTTTCTTAGGAGTATCAAAATCCCGAGAAAAGAAATCTAGTCCGAATCCCTCGAGATGCAAATGCAGACCTGCTAAGAGTCGCGTAAGTGGTAAGTGAACTGACACCGGCTGAGAAGAAACGTCATATTCGTAACAGTTGGCCGAATGATTTGCTAACTCGCGGGTTACAGTTCTTAGATTGTCCAGCTCATAAATATTTCCCAGATTCGTAAGACATTCTCTGAGTAATTCATTAATACATCATACTTAATTAACTCTTGAAATTTATATCATGACAATTTTCACAATCGTTTCGACTGTGATTACAATTTAAATTTTTTTTACCGATATATTCTTTTTAGAACATCTTTATCAGTTCCACACCACTCCAGTGTTAGAGATATGACAGGGGCTAATTTAATGTGTAAATTGAAAGCAGATTCCCATTCAGGCTCATACTCCATGTGCTGGCCAGTTTGTCTAGTCACGGAGTCCATTCCCTACAATTCAAGTTGTTAGCCATGACATTAAGTCCATTTGCTAATCAGATCTTGCTGACGTTTTATGGTAAGTAACAAAAATTGAGGAATACAACATACTTGCATGTAGGAAAGCAGAAGTATAAAATCTCGAATTCCGTTTCGAAAATTCCGCTTTAATTTTTCTGTCCAAACGCTTGGAGGACTGGTAAGAATATACTTGAGATCCAGAATTGCAAAATTTGTTCGCTTGAAAACGCCATTAGTTGTTCCCCGGTCAAACTCAAGCTTTCGTTCTGTGACAAATCATTTGCATGAATTAGAGAATTTCGAAAGGTTTAAAATATTTCTCCAACAACTGACACAAGAGTTTTGTTTTTACCTGCATTGAGTTTCATTTCGTATTCCGAAAGTACGGTTCTCATGATAGTCCATATCACATCATGTTCTTCAATTAAAAAGTGCGCAACTGTCGGTACGGTGAATATTTGAACGGAAAGAGCCGTTACTGAGAATGCATGATCATGATCATCACAGATGAACTCCTTCATTAAGTCTGCGTAGTTTTTCGTAAAAATCTGTGACGTAAGCAAATACGCAATATCATTAGAGATGACTAATCCGTATTTCGGGAAAAACGCAAAAGAGGATTGTAGTACTTACTCTAGCAAATTCTTTCTTCATTTCATACTCTTTCAACATTCCAGTGATTACTAAATTATGCCACAATCCTCGAACAGCTTTCCACAACTGAGTGTCGCCTAGCATAATCCCTTCAAGAATTGACGTTCTAGAGGAATCACGCGCATTAGCATTACACTGCTTAACGACATCACAGAAAATATATCTAAATCCACTTGAGTGAGTTAACAGTTCTTGCATCCACGCCAGTAATCGCATAGCAAAAGTCTGATGAGCTACTACGTGAGATTGCATGACGGATACTCGAAGAGCCTTTCCACCGTTCCGGGACGTTTGCCTTTCTATTATTTGCTTTACCATGTGACAGGACTGCAAAGATGTTTAAGAAATATTTAAAGTGAGAAAATGAAATGTAATAACTAATTTCAGAACAGTCACCTGGAAATTAGAGCACTTGACAATACTTCGACCTTCTCTATCGATTATAGTGGCAAAGTCAACGGCGTCCTTTTTGGAACATTCTACCGCGCGGGTTAACGTTTGAATCACCAGTTCAAAAGTATGAGTCTCATCGTTGTACAGAACAGTACAAAAAGTATCTATGCTAGGCAATTCAGACATTATGTTCATATCGGTTGGAGTTAACTGGAGCGAAGCAGGAAGAGAACAATGCATTTCCGATGTAAGCATTTCGTAACAGTAGCGCAAGACAACATCGAAAAGTAATTTAGCTCGACTCATCACGGTTGCAGGTAAATTGTGACCCTTCTCTGGACTTTCATTTTGATCCTTTTCCCCTGGCTCGTGTATTTCACAAAACACATTCGTCTTCCAAGCTTCAGTGTCTCCGCAGTCACAATAACCGCCGCCTCCTGATGTCGATATTTTATATCTGAAATGCGTAAAAACATTTTTAGTTGTTGACAAACATTTTTTAAATCATTTAAATGGACTTTGAAAAACAGAAAATGCGTCTAGCTACCTATGGTGTCTGTGATCGGAAGATTTAAAACAATCAACACAGAGAACACACGTAGGATCCATTCCGCAATCTCGACAGCTATACGTGGGCTCCCCCGCTTTAAATACTCGGCCACACAAGGCTGGTGGGTCCTCGAACTTGGCCAGATCCTAAATATGTTTTCATTGTCATAACAACCTCTTTTCTATGTGAGTTTTTTTTTAATTTTAATTACCAACCTGGAAAAATCGTTCGGGGTCTCTATTTCCGGACAAGAACCGCACTAATGGCTCAAATAGCGTTACTTTAGCTTTATCTTCGTCATAAGTCATACTTAAACAATTGCAACCGCGTGGAGGACTGAACAGCAGTGGCACTTTGGTACGCCAATGAACCTTAAAATTTTCATCGTTGAAATCGTTATTTTCCAACTTGTCTAACCATTCTTGAGCCACTTCTTCTGGTTTATCCTGTAGCACATTTCGTGCTGCAGTGCTACTTCCAATTAGGGTTGTCGATATTGACGGAAAAACTGTGGGGGTCGGTTCGGGTGGTTCTCCTTCTCCAAAGGGCTGTACTTCTTCCGGGGGACTATCGGGAGGACTATCCATTTTTGCTACACCTTTAATTAGTGTAGACTGTATTTATATCTGCAATACAACAAAAAATTACAAAATACATGAAATGAACAGTCTTCAAAACAAAGCTACTTCTCAACTAAACCGTTAAAAACTGAAATTGTATGAAATGAACAATAATCACATTCAACATTGACAATTAATAATATTATGATGAATACATGTTAAGTGATGAAAAAGTTGTAAAACAAAATTACAAAATGAAACAATCAGATCAGTACACCATTTTATCAATATTGGTTTAAGATAAAAATGCACGGATGAGTGGATGACCGATAAGACGACGAAATAAATGTGCAAATGCAAATCAAATAAACTTTGTGTGAATGTCTAGTAATTACTGTATGGTATTTTATATAATATAGAACATTTCTAATTGGAAGATGTTGAGTAAATGAATAGATAATTATTATTTCTTAAATCAAATCTTCAACGAAATCAGATTTCAGAGTAGGGTCGTTTTTTGGTCCAAGATGGTCAGTCAGCTGTTATTGTCAGTGCTCATAAATTGCGAGTATTTGTATTGTGAGGTCAGAAAACATTTAAATCCCAAAGAATTAATTGATTTAACTTTGTTACCAAAAGTCCACTGCCCAAGAAGGAAGAACTAATGACTGAACTAGCAGTCAGCAGCAACAATGTGGCAAGCAACAAACTGACGTGATGACGTGACTTTACGGAAAATCAATGCTCTGCTGATTGACGAAGGATATCACGGTGAGTTCTAATTTTGTTCGATCAATCTACAATACAAGTCATGGGCCAAGAAACAACGAAGTAGAATCAACTGATGCTGAAAGTTAGTCATTTAAGCTCAAATATTATAGTTGCAGTCCTGAGTTTAAAGAAGATTAAGTTGAACTAATGATGCGTAGTGTCTGACCAAAATTCACGTTAAGTAAACAAACACCTAATTTTTGTAATTATGCTATGTGATTCGTCAGACTGAATGATGTGGGCTACTTTATTACATTATAATAATAATAATATGGCCAGTCAGTGAACCACTGAGCCACTGCGTTGTATTTTGTATTTGGGATTTATGTTTTGTACTGCCTGAACACGTACCTGTGCTATTTATCGCGTATCTCTAACATAGCTCAGTACTCTCTATTGCTTACTACTGTAATAAGTTCTGCTCTCATCTGGAGAAATTAAATCCTAGCACTTTCTGATAAGGTCTTCAGATTTCATACCTAAATAAGATTCAGTCTTCTCTGCCACCTTTTTGTACTCGGTTCAGGTTACAGAGTAGTAAGAATTACTACGTGGAGATGGCAAACATAACGCATTTGACGTACATGTACCTGGCTACATTTTAATCAAATGAATAATAATATGAGGAACTGGATAAGGACTTATCGTCTTAGTCTTCCCTAAGAACAGAAAAATCCGATGGCGTTGTTGGTTTCTTATTTTTATTTAAATCTCCCCAGCCTGTTTTAAACCGATTTTATAGGACTAGTAACAATAAACCCACAAGGAAGATGTTTTACACCGATCTCGCCCCTAGGTACCTCTTAAACCTTTTCTTGGTAAATTCGGGTCGCTAATTTCAAATGCTGAAACCCGAGGTTTCAAATACGGACAGGCCACCTCAAAAACGAAGAAAAAAGATAAAATGGAACTTCACTTTATGATAACGGTAATGAACAAAAATTAAGAAGCAGAACGAGATACCAAAAATTGCAACAGGGTAACTTCGGTTTTTCGGGGTTTTCGTTGCATAACTCCGAAACTTCTGGTTTTCGCAGCTGATTTCTTCCATTCTTGAAATCAGCTACCCGATTTTCCCCGGAAAAGGCTTATAGGGTAGCTGGGGGCTTGGTAAAAGGCCTCCTTTGTCAGTCGAATCGCTCAAATGTTTTCCATGAAGGGTTGTGAACTGCTGGAATTCATTTCTAACATCATGCATCATTGTTATTATTAGGATAATGTCAAATAAATGTTGGAAAGAACTGGAATGTATAATGTATACTAACTTCGGTACCATTGGCGAGTGCGTATCTAAGAATAGAGGACTACCTTTTATTTTTTAATGATTATTCGCCCTTGTTTTACCATGTTGCTGATAATATTTTTCTAGGTCTAGTACCATATGTCGTTTAATGAGAATGAATGAAAAATATTTTACAAATAATTACGTCAGTTGGAAAACCTGAAAGGCAACTCGGCCATTCTAAATTCTCATTCCCCCTCGATATTTGAAACATATACAAAGCATGGAACTTATTACTCTAAAATATCCTATGAAATTGTTCTGAACATTAATTTCTATTAGAATATTAGAACACACCATATCATGAATCCATCACATTCACAAAGTAAAATTGTCGAACTGTCTGAAAAATATTTAATCAGATAGCTTTAGCGTTATATCATTAGCTTTAGCGTTAGGTATATCATTTGTACATAAGCCAATCATTATTCATATAATTATAATTATGCATGATGCTTGTACACTTGTACTTTCTTATCTTGTGAAGACTGAAGAGGCACTTTAATTGTGCAAGCTAAATGAATCTTAATTTGTGGATATGTATGTCTAACTTGTATGAATCATATCAGTATAAGTACATGATTGCAAAATGTTAATGGCCCTGTTATATATGAGTAGATGTTGTGATATACAAATAAATTCAATCTTCGAAACAAATAAAAATTATTCAATAAAGAAAAATGGTTTGCAATCTACACTACTTGCCATTAATGTCCATGTAATTCGTAATGATGGATTAAATTGCGTCATCTTTAAGTTTTAAGCCACTATCCTCTTTCATTTTTAATAGTTAAAGTAGAATGTAGGTATTAGTAAAGAGTAAAATGATACAGTTTCGTTCCAGACATGCATAGGTAGTATTGTTATACCTACCGCAGATTTTGACTTATCGCAAACGGCCTGCATAACTAAAGGAACAGTAATTAAAACAGCGTTAGTGTTGCTTTGCTTGTGGTCATTTCATCAAGTATTCTTTTGCTTTTCCATTTTACATCAAAATGGGTTCCATCTTTTCTCCTGATTCTGAGGACACCAGGACATTAAATGGTAAAGTTCTGAATCCGCAAACATTAAATCCATGCATCCAAAAAATGAACTTCGTGATTAGGACGCCATTGTACCTTCGTGCACTGGCTATCGAAAAGGAATTAAGCAAGGTAATTGAAACACAATTACAAATAATATCAGTTTCAAATAAGATTATTAATACTGAATGACATTACTGCAAGTTACTCAATATTCATAATAGTAACAATCTAGTAATGCATGTATAGCCTACTCAAGCTTTTTACATTTTTATTGTTTAATACCCCATTTTGTAAAGAATTGAAGGCAGTAGCGCATGCAAATATTTACATTTTGGGTATGAAATATGGAACAAATACAAGCTATATTTGTGTTTGAGACATGTTTCTATTGTTTTTATTCATGGATTTAATTTTATGAAATTAAAGTTTCCTCTCTATTGCTTAGGGAATAAGGAAGCCATTTAAAAAGATAATCTGGGCTAATATTGGAGACAGCCATGCTATGGGACAGAGTGCCATAACATTTATAAGACAGGTAAATTGTTCGCCAATAATGCGTCCACACATACTTGTTATGATTTGAATTATTGCTTTAAGTATGATTAAAATTATGCTATGATCTGCTTATCGTACAGGTACTCTCAATGGTAATCTTCCCTGAAATATTAGACTTAAAATTAGAGTTTCCACCTGATGCAGTTTGCAAAGCAAGGTCAATATTGGATCATTGTGAAGGTCGAAGCACTGGTAAATCTTCTCTTTCATACAAACTAATCACAATTCTCTTTTATAACATTAAATAATACATTCATTCTGAAGCATTCAGCTATAACGGAACAGTAAAATTAAGCTCTACACAGTCGGTTATCAATGAATGGTGTCCTGTCATCATAATATGCGTGTCTCAATGACAGCATGTTAAATTGTATATATATTGATGAGTTATAGTCAAGTATAACATTCCTTTATAATGTACTAATCATGACCCTCCTGCACCATTCTTGATGTGACCAAATGAAATCACCGTAGTAATTTTTGATGTGGGTATTTGTAGCTCCTTGACTAAGTAAGCGAGATTTTTTTTATTGAACTAACAGGATCGTACACAGATGGTCCTGGGATTGAAATGATCAGAAAACACGCATCCCAGTTTATTGAAAGACGCGATGGATTCCCTTCGGATTACAATAATATAATTTTATCTACTGGAGCAACAGAAGCAGCCAGGGTAGAATATCTACACTTAAAAAAATAAAATTCAGGCAAATAGTTTATACCATTCAAAATGACACCTAATTGCTTTTGTTGATTTAATAACATTTGCAGCAATTCTTGAAACTATTTATGAGTGCACCGGGAAAGAAAGCTGGTGTCTTGATTCCTATTCCACAGTATCCATTATATTCATCTGCAATTGAGGAATTTGATTTATGCCAAGTATGATGTATATAATAATCTTTAATTTACTATATCTCATTGCTAATGTATCAATGAAAAATTAGTGAATATTTGCTTTTTTTGTAAAATAGATAAATTATTATTTAGACGAAGAAAAAGGTTGGTCCGTAAATATTGAAGAATTAGAAAAAACTACATTCGCGTCAAAAAGTACATGCTGTCCAAAGGTGATTGTTGTAATCAATCCTGGCAATCCGACAGGTAATAATTTAGTCATTGCTTCATTAGTATTATTATTATCTAATTTAAAAACCCACAGAAATATTAATTGAATCATAGTTTGTGTGTACTTTCCAAATGAAATAAAAGACACTCCGAAATCAGGATTACCTTTATATTTGCTATGGTGAATTGAAGCGTAGGAGGTTTTTCCTTCCACCAATTTATTGTGCTGATAATATGTATTTTATCTCGAATTTATAAACCGAATTAGAAATGTATTTTATTATGCTGTAGCTAGTTTAGGGTTGTCAAACTTCTACAACAATTTATTTGCATGTTTGTTTATATTTTAAACTTTTAAGCAGAAGTTTATAACATGAAAATGTCATGTGTATTCATTTTGGAACATGGCCCATTTTTATTTTATTTTTGACAGGAGCGTTAATTATCTCCACCAAAGATAATTCAGAGAAATTATTTTGTGTGACTTCTAGAACATTATCTTTGTTCCCAGTATATGAATGTTTTTAAATTTGCAATGTACTTTACACAGCTTTTCTTTTAATTTTAGGCCAAGTCCTCAGCAGAGAAAATCTTGAAGATCTGGTTAGGTTTGCCTATCGGGAAAAGTTGGTTATTCTTTCAGATGAAGTTTATCAAGAAAATGTTTACGACTGCGAGTTCCATTCTGTCAAGAAGGTGATGATGGAAATGGGAGAACCTTTTAATACCATGGAACTTATATCAATATTTTCTGCGTCGAAAGGTACATATCATTATAGCGCTAGCTTCTCTTTTAATTCGAAAATATTTGACTAACAATATGATTGTGTGTTACGTTTTACAACTAAGGATACAGTGGTGAATGTGGGTTGCGGGGTGGATTCAGCGAAGTTGTCAATTTAGATCCAGATGTGCAGAGAATGTTGATTAAAAGTGTCAATGCAAAATCCTGTCCAACAATATATGGTCAAGTAAGGATGACGGAGAACATGCGTCCCTAATTTATTGCTACATTCAAATGCCATATAATAATAATGAGGGAAACTATTTAGAAAGCTTAAATATAGTTTCGATTTCAATTTTATTGTTTCCAGGTTGCCATTGATTGCATTACTGATCACCCACGAAGAGGAGATCCGTCGTACTCATTATTTGAGAATGAAAAATCTGATATTTTGCAATCACTCGCCAAAAAGGCACGGAAAATGGCGGAGGGACTTAACAGAATTGAAGGACTCACTTGCAATCCCATTCAAGGGGCATTGTATGCATTCGCAAAGGTAAAGTATTGAAATTACTGGCATTATAATGATACTGGCTGTTTGGAACCTTACCATTATTCATACTGCGTGTAAATTAAATTTTAGTAACAAATGTTTTTTAGATACATATGCCAACAAAAGCGATTGAAGCTGCCAGATGGCAAAACAGGCAACCAGATGAACTTTATGCTTCAGAATTATTGGAAAAAACTGGCGTATTTATTTTTCCTGGTTCAGCTTTCGGTCAAGTCTCAGGCACACATCACTTTAGGTTTGTTTTCAGTCATCTTTATGAAATGAAATAAGTACACAAAAGTCTGAATACATATTAATTGTAGGTCTAGGTAGGTACTTAATTGTAACTTTGCTGCTGAATTATTCTCATTCCAATAAAAATGCATGCATTTTTTAAATGTATAGATCAACAATTTTACCCACCATGGAGGAACTGGACGATATGTTGAGTTTAATAGAGACCTTTCAGAATGAGTTTCTAAGAAAATACTCATAAAAATACACTGCGCCTGCAAATAGTGCAGTTATATATGTTAAACGGAGATGTTAATCAATAAGCTCTAATTAAGAAGAAAAACAAGATTTATAAATATCATTGTAGATAATTTCAAACAGAATCCATTTATTAAAACCTATTTACATGGAAAAAAGCTATGGTGTCAAAGTCTCAACACTTCCTTTATAAAACTTCTCATTTAATCTGTGCCATTCTAACATTGTACTATAAATGGAAAAGTAAGGTAGGAGGTGTAGACTTACGGTCAGGGGTTGGAAAATATAAAACATGTTTCATATGTATACCAAAAAAACCCAAATTACAATTTATTAGCATAATGGGTATGTGGGCGACCAAAATAGGAGCTGGAGTGGGGAAGGGACCGAAGGAGTTTTTCAATTGCTATTATCAATATGATAATATGATAATAATTATTATGGCAATAAGATATCTGGATAAAAGTTGGTGGGTGTTTTCAAAATCAAAATGCATATAACCATGACTTATCCTGATATGAAATTCTTTAGTAGCTTCTTTTAATTTCTTTAGTTTTAGTTTACCTCTAAAATTGTATGGTGATTATTAAATCCTCTTTCCGAATTAAATTAATATCTCTTTTCTTAGTGCAGTAAGATCTTTAAATTCAAATTTCTTGCAAAACTAAACATACTGGCTGACCATATGTCTGCGTCCCACTGTCCCCGATTCCCTTTGTTTAAATGAATAGATATTTTACGCTAGATACCTTTAATCTTTATTTTAAAGCTAATTTTCTGGGGTTTCTAATGTAGGTATGTGAAAAGGTACTCTTCGTAAATCTGATCTTAATTAAATAAATAAATAAAAATATAATAAGCTTGCATCACTTTAATCCCTTTTCTTAGGGAAAGCCATTGAGAGTGACCAGACTTAGCAACGCAATATTTTAGTTTTCATTGAAATTGTACATGTATACTTTGGACTGACGAATTAGTGATAGTCGCAGGAGAAGGATCATAAATCTGAATAGGTAAATTATTCTATTTACGAAGGAAATTTCATTTGGCGTAGGTAATAATTTTATTGCGTCGCACAATGCTTTATTTTCAAGTTGAATTCGTAGAGGCAGAGAAGTGCAGATAATAAATTTCAGCTGGCAGTTACATCTACGAAAGGACATTAAACTTGCTAATTGCACGAATTCCGGACATGATAACATAAACAATTAGGCCATTAAAATCCATTTTATTTATTTTTTAGGGTATTGACGTTTTGCTGCACAAGCAATAAATGACATTTAGATGACGTGTCTATATGGTTCTTCCTACGCCTCAGTACCTCTTCTTACTCAGCTTCATTTGCCAAGGATTTTTGTTGCAAAGGGACATCGCTATTTAAATTAGACACATTAAAGTTCTAACCATCTCCTAAGTGACTATCCATATTTTGAGTTAGCTTTCTTGAATTTTACAGGTACTCATACACATTGCATAACAAAACTGTTAGAATATTCATTGCAGTAAGTTAAATTTTTACTTTTCTGTAAATAACAACTGAATAATTATCAGAAACATGCAAATAAATAATACTCCCGTTCCCTATATTGGAAAAGAAACCTTATTCGACTATTAAATATGCAGCCCTTTATGAAGATTGATTTTAGTTTCCCAGAATATATTTCTAAAACAATTTACAGATAAAATACTTCAACTAACTTTAATCGACTTCAAAACACATTCAACTGTTAAAATTAATTTATATCGCTGTCGTTCGCATCAGAATCAATTGTAATTTATCTGCAATTTTACATCTTTTAGTTTTTCTTTTTCAGCTATGTTGGTCCAAATCACGTCGTCGCTGATATCACTTTTCCACATGGTATGTGACCCACTTTAAACAACAATTTCCTTAAAACTTAGTTTACTTCTGTTTCAATTTAATTTTTGTGTATGTATGAGCAAAGTGTGTTAAAAGATAATTGCATGCAGGTCAAATTAATTTTCTGCATGTATCTATATAATAATTATACAGAAAAATTCAATTTTGGCAATTGAAACCCTTAGAACCCATTTTAACCATTCTACAGAGTTAATATAATCTCATTTGTAGATGTTCTCATCGGCTATCTGGCTTATGTTGGAAAAGAATTGCCATCCTGATAATCGTAACTTACTGACGGAAATCATATCTGTATGTACTATTTTGAGCATATCTACGAAATAATCAAATCAAATATCCAAACATTTGTTTACTAAAGTATTTCAATTTTCTTAAAGCTCTTCGAAAATTCATCAAATCAACAAGCACTCTTTCAAATCAAGATACATGTGTTGGCTTCCTCCTTCATGGCCCTACTTAGTTTCATGGCTCAGGTTTCGGTGAGTTAATTTGATATTTTACCTATGCGTTGTAAGGATATGAAATCCGAATTATCATGCAAATGTTTTATATTTTTTTTCTTGAAAATACAGAAAATAATAGAAACGTATACAAAACTTTAAAGTTCTCGATTTGAAAAAAGAAACTATCGACTAATTTGTGCGTGATTATATTTGTAGGCCAATTATGGCGGAATCTGTCTCACTTAGCATTTGTTGTTCCCCTTGGTATTGATTGTGAAGTGTAGCACATTTTATACCTTTTTTATTTCTCTATTATGGGCATTTCATGTTTATTGCGTGTACTTGTTTTCAACCATCATTATTCCGTATTTATTTAGTCAATTTATGAAAAATAGTGTCATACTTTCCGTTCATTCTCCTTGAACATTCAAGAAGGCAAATGCACATAAGTAGTAACTAGGTTAAGAGAGGAGGGCGATTTTGTGTATTGTCGACTGTACTGTAACCAATTATTAAGTGGACGTTTGGCTTTAGCACCAAATAGCACTAGTACCTATAAAATTGGAGTAAATAAAAGGAAACGTAATTTAAAAATATTCCAAATTGGAGTCCAATTGTGGCCTCGAGGTTTTAGCTTATTATCTCGTCAGTAATTACAAGTAATTACTGAAAATGAAACTAAACTAGATGATTGTAAGGAGAGCAAGAATGGCACTTAATTGAATTATGAATTTCTTTTTATAGAATCATTACCACGGAATGCGAGTTTGTATTTTGTTGAAGATGATTGTTTCGATATGGGGATTATTGGGATTGGTGTTAATGCATGTTGAACATTTCGACATTGGCAGATTAATTTGCTTCTCCGAAGACGGTTATAAAATTGTAACTGGATACGTCAGTTTAACGCTCATTCATTTTGCAGCTCTCATGTGGCATACTAACCACGTTAAAACCAAAAATACCCCTTATTACCTTCGAACACAACTTTTAAAACGTAGGGCTGCCAGTGTTCCTAACGAAAGACGACCAATGTTTGATCCGGTTGCCGCATAAGATGACAACATATAAAGAAACAATCCTCTGTTTATGATGGTGCAATCAATAATTATAAATGCTTCATTGTCATACAAAATACAGATTCATTGTTACAGGATTGGTTTTCAATGGAGAAATAAAATTCTTGAAAATGAAATACATATTAATTGTCAGGTATTTATTATTGTCATTACTACAAGCTAATTGGACTCAAAGCTATTCCAAAAACAAAAAATAATCAATAAATTTTCCTGGTTAAATCTGCCAACTTAATTTATATACTGCATCTAATCATAATTTTATTTATTTATTTGTTAATACATGAGTAACAACTTCCATCTTTAGATGGTCATTATGTTGCTACTAACACTTTCTAGATTTACAATTCATACTGCGATTTTATTCACTTTAAATGCATTTTGAAAGGCAAAGTACTAAATGATGATTTTAATTCACTTAAGAGTTTAAAATTAATTAAAGCATAGAATGTTCAACAGTGCAGGTGTAGATTATCCTGTCTCTTTTTTGTTTCTTTAATCTAAACTCCCTATGACAAAGCATTTTTTCATCTTGACGTTGTGTAATAATCCTCCTGGTGTTTTATTAGATTATTAGTGAGTGTCTTCGTTTGAAAACGTGTTGGAAGAAGTGATATGCGTTTAAATGGTTAAGAAAGAAGTTATATGTCTATTCTTTTATGCTCAGAATAAAAGCCCATATTATTATACTTCATTGTGATTTGCACAAGATATGAAAAGTGCAGAGAGTACTTTCACATAAAGAAGAGCAGGATAACGAATGATAGTAATGATAAAATCTTTACTCATGCTCATTTTAGGTATACCTTCTCATTTTGGAGGAAAATGTATATATTAGATCTCTTAATTATTAACTGAATGCTTTAAGAAAAGAATTACACGCAAAATAGTGAAGCTTGGATGAAAAGATAATCACTTTCATTTCTTAAACTGCGTCAGTGCAACTGTGACTGGGACCACCAGCAAAATTTGCTGTACCATCAAAAATGAAACAATTATATTTCACTGTATCAAGTACCTACCAACATTTCGTTGCTAGACGTACTACAAATAATTCCATTACACTCATTTTGAAAATTAAATTGTGATAAGGTTTTGATTTTAATCCACAGCCTTCTAAATGCACAATTCTATATTTTACATACAGATCCTCAACTTCCAAATAGTTCAATAATAGCGTTTACTATTTATTTCGTCTCGTTATAAATACATTGTTTTCATTTTGTTGGTCTTACGAACAGCATACGTTTTAGAATAATTTAAACTTAGATTCATTATGAATGACAATCGATAAGAATACATCGGGAGTCTTTGCTTTCGTGTAATTGTGACATAATGATTATAGTCCACATTGTACACATAGTACATTTATTATTAATGTAAACTTAAATATTATAATAATTACCAATCGCCTGGTATAAAGATGTTTACTTTATTTATATATTCTTGGTATATTTAATTTTTTACATTACTTACTACAAATATTATATTACTATGTTCTTTGTCGGTGTTTTCGCATACATTTGAATGATAGAGATATCTAT
>JAAAYG020001116.1:0-32802 GCA_009936455.2 Tomocerus minor
GCTTCTACCATTCAATTAATATGTATATTTTACTGCTTCTATCAAATGTGAACTACAGTTTATAGTTTAAAATATTAAAAACCGCTTCTATCAAATGTGAATTGCGATACATAGTTTAAAATATTAGAAACTGATTTTTAGATGAATCTGGTCATTATTGAAATCTTACTGCTCTCATGCACTCATAATTTTTTGTAATATAAAACAAAAACACTGCTTCTACTATTCGGGCACATTCAAATTTACATCGCTTCCATTAAACTTTTACTGGTATAGAATATTAGATTATGCTTCTACCAAATTGTTTTTAAAATAATACTACTTCCGATAATGCTTTTCCGTAAAGCTGTGTACAGGGTAGCCTCCACTAGGGCGAGCTTTCTGTTACGGCTTGCCGTTAGTTTTTTTTTCAGAACCGAAACTCAAGAAATTTACCCAGTCTCGTTTCTAAAAAAATGATTCTGACGCTTTTAATAGCAGTGGCTGAGTGTGGACTAGTGCCTTCCTTATACACACATCCTTTTACTTCCTTCAACTTCAGCTTCAAATTCAACAAAACCGGGTATCATTACCGGTTTTTTTTCGGAATCGAAACCGAGTAAATTTACCCGGTTTTTTTTCAGAAACAAAATCGGGTAATTTTGCCAGGTTTCGTTTCTGAAAAATGCTCGGTAAAAATACCGGTTTCGTTGAATTTGAATTTGAAGATGAAGAAAGTAAAAGGATGTGTGTATAAGGAAGGCACTAGTCTACACTCAGCCACTGCTATTAAAAGCATCAGAATTTGGTTTGTTTAGAAACGAAACCTAGGAAATTTACCCAGTCTCGTTTCTAAAAAAAATAATTCTGACGCATTTAATAGCAGTGGCTGAGTGTAGACTAGTGCCTTCCTTATACACATATCCTTTTACTTCCTTCAACTTCAACTACAACGAAACTGGGTATAATTACCCGGCTTTTTTCGGAAACGAAACCTGGCAAATTTACCTAGTCTCGTTTCTAAAAAAAATAATTCTGACGCTTTTAATAGCAGTGGCTGAGTGTAGACTAGTGCCTTATTTATACACACATCCTTTTATTTCCTTCAACTTAAACTTCAAATTCAACGAAACCGGGTATAATTACCCGGCCTTTTTCATAAATGAAACCGGGTGAATTTATGCGGTTTTTTTTCAGAAACAAAATCGGGTGCCAGATTTCGTTTCTGAAATATCCCCGGCAAATATACCCATTACCCGGTTTCGTTTCTGAAAAAGGCAGGGTAAATATACCCGGTTTCTTTGAATTTGAAGTTGAAGGAAGTAAAAGGATGTGTGTATAAGGAAGGCACTAGTCTACACTCCGCCACTGCTATTAAAAGCGTCAGAATTTGATTTATTTCAAATTCAGCCAATCAGTGACAAGCAGATTAGCAGTTTCAGAGGCAAAAGGTGCACCATTAGGTGAAACGTGGGTGAAACCAACAGTACATATTATTTAAGCAATTTCTAAGCAAGCTCTAAGGTTCTCTAGTATTTTTGAAAAATTCCTGTGGCCCCCAAATATGACACTAACAAAAAGTTTGAGCTGTATGCGCCTCCAATACCTCCATTGCGCCTCCATGATTCTGGAGAAATGGGTGTTGAAAACAGGAAATTTCTTTGTCCATTAGTTTTTGAGTTATGCAGGAAATGGCGAAATTGGATATTAAAAACACCTAGGTACCAGATACCCTCACGAACTATAATAATAATTTATAGTAATTAATTATGCCAGTTTTGTGTGCAGTAGTGAATAAAACTTTATTATGGATTGCTAATATCGATGGGAAAATTTCCAATATAAATGCTATAAGTTATCAACTTGGAACAATTCGTAAGATTTAACACTCCGTTCTTGCAAACCTCCGAAAACAAAAGATCCACGAATTTTTTTCCCTTCATAAAGAATTTCAGGGTACCATATTTCATCGTCGGCAGGCATTTTTTCAAAAGGAATTTGATCCCAATCAAACCAAAAACAAGGATTGCCATCGAATTCCGAAAAAGTAGTCTTTTTAATTAGCATAGACTTTTTGTAAGACACCAAGTAAATATATTCATCGCAATCTGGGGGACCATCAAATCGAAGGACCCCTTTCAATTCAATTCCATCCAAATATTTTCTAGTGGCTATTGGCACCAAAAAATCACAAGTATCGTCTAGGAATTTCCTTAGTGCAGAACTAGTGTACTGATGTCCAGGATTTTCTAAGGATTTAAATAATCCCGTGTAGCGATCCTTATAATCTCCAGTTTTCCAGTTACATAACAGAATTTTTCCTTTCGGGTAATCCGAGCATGGAGCTATTACAGGCAGCAGCTGAACATTAAAATTCGTCACTTCTGGGTAGGTTCCCATTTTTCGAGGAAGCAGACTGAAATGACGTTGAGCGGGTTTGGTTTTTCCGATGCAACAATTCTGGACAAAATGGTTCCAAGTTTTCGGAAAAAACTAAAGAAAAGAAATTTTCATTCTAAAATGACCAAAACAAAAGAAATAAAAAAAGGTACTTAAACAGTTTGCTAATATTTTCAGATTTTGGTTTTACTCTCAATCTCTCCATTGAAATTCTGCTGGTGCAGAATTTCAAATTCAGATCTGTCTGAATCCAGAATCTGTTATACCTTTTATTATCAATAATTTAACGACTTACTTGCATAGTGTTCAAAACTGTTCTCAAACTTTTTTCACGTAACATTTTCTTCTCCTTAGTTTTTCTCAACTACAATCAGATGTTTAAACAGTGGTGGGAAAATTGTCGCCAACATTACTCCGTCATGCCCCAATGCCATTTGACAGTTTCTAGCACAAAATCTTGAAGATGTAGTAGTGAAAATATCATGATGATGAATCATTGATGATGGTCTAACACTAACGGGTTAACTGATGTGATTGTAAAATTGTGATTTATTATTTATGAATTAATTTTTGGGAATTTTCAAGAATTAGATTTTTGTTGCATTACAATCAGTTTTTTTGAACATGCAGTCAGTACCTACCTAGTAAGGAAATAATCGTTTTTGCCTTTTACCAACAACGCATTTTCTTATCAAATGGAAAAAAAACTAGATTTCTCCTTTGTAATACCATATGAAATTTTCATTTTGTAGATATAAATAAAATGGGTTTCGTAATTATCATATTTTTGTGCTGCTTTAATTTAAGAAAGATGAGGCAAAACATTAAATTCCTTCAATAAAAAAGTGGAGTATTCATATTAACTTTTGGGAAAGTTTAGTTTATTGATTGGGATGGAAATTGACTAGAATAAAATAAAATGCTCCATGTTTCAAAGTATTTCGTTAGCTGTCACAATGATTTTAATATTGGTACTTCATCAACAGGTGCTTAGGTGGGTGGGATTTTACAACCTCTAGAATGTGAAAGTTATTGAACATGCTTAATAAAAATCATTTTTTCACCTTCCTGTAGCTGTACGTTGATTAATATACAACAATAAATTAAATCGAAAGCAGTAGTGCACTTTTGGTGACTTGGTATTTATTTGAAAATATTTATTAACCTATTTCGTTTTACATACAATTAGCGGTTCGTACAACTAAATTATACAATTTTCATTATAATATTCATAATGTAACGTAAGTGAATTACAGACTAATTTATTATTTTCCTTTATTTTTGTAACACTCTACTCTGAATTCTATGTCATAAGTTTAATTTTCAATGATTGTATCCATCCCATTAAATTTTTTACAACCAACTAGGCCAATTACAGAAATTTTAGTTTTTATTTACAGGTATTTTTCAAAATTCGAAATATAATCGAAATAAAAAAGGTAATAAATCTACTAAATAATTTGAAAGCAGTCAAATTAAAAACTACTAAATTAAATAATTGTATCTGTCTATATAACTATTTACAGAAAAGTAACTAAATCTAGGCATTTTATTTCTCTAGACCGAACATGCGGAAGATTCCTGCTCGTTTTGCGTAGTCCATATGTGTTCGGAGAATATCGGAGGGGGTGGGGAAGAGCGTTTCTACACCTGGAACATACTTCTTGATCTTTGGACTAATTGCGAAGGCCTTGCTTTCGTCGGTAAATATAAGTTCTGTGGCCGGTGATGAGCGAATGAATTGAATCAGTCCGTCCCCTTTCAGATAAATCTCCCGAAGGGGGAACAGGAAAGATGTTTCGCCTTTAGCAGAAATTCCTTCCAGCCATTCTAAAAAATCATGACCACAATTTATTTATTGAAACCTGCTGAATCACAAATAACTCTTAAAACTATTAAATTAAAAATTAAATATCCTTTAGTTCACTCACCGGCATGTGAGACCAATTTGACTGGAGAAGATTTTTCGCTAGATACAGCCAAAAGCTCTTCTTGGTTTGTCACGAATGGATTTGTTATGTTGTATGCTGTAGAAAAATATAATTTTATTAGTTAACGTTCAATATAAATGAAAACTAACATTTAATAATTTTAGTATGAACATGATTGGCATTCGTATTACCTCCGACTTCGGATTCGTCGTTAAAAAACAGACGCATTGTAATTGTAGCAGCAACATCGACCTGTGATGGCAATTAAATTTAAAATTAATTAATTTATTTTCACTAATAGGGATATAAATAATTGTAAATACAAATATTTTTTACAAACCGGTAAAGACGACCAGGCTCCAGCAACTTCAGGTGCAAGTCCTAAATGTCTGCATGCTAAGAAGAACAACATTAAATGGTTCGACTCTGGAATATGAAGTCCACTGACACTGTGACCCACAAGAAGGGGATATCTTAAGACGTGACATGGAATTCCCCGGTTGATAGCTTGTTTGATTAATTTTTCAGACACGAATTTTGTCAGGGCATATCCCCATTTGATATTTTCACCATCGGAGCCATCAGATGGCAATTCCTCGGAAATCCGACCGTCTTCTGTGATTTCCCCAACAGCGACAAAGGACGAGGCGTGAAGAACATGTTTCGTTTTCGTTTCCGAAGCAAATTCCAAAACATTTACCAAACCGAAAACGTTAACTGATCGGATATCGTGTTTGATGGAGGATTTGAATTTTTTGTACTTTTCAGCATGGTTGCCTAAAAGGTATAAATATTTATTATTATTTTTTGTTATACTTACAAAACGTCAATCATGATATTATTTTGTTTAACTGCTAAAATAAACTTGCCTTTAATTGCGCAGTGAATAACGGCATCTACACTTTCTGCTAACTCTCTATACTTGGCCGTTTCAATGCCTAAACTATTTTCCGTTACATTTCCAGGCACGAATTCCACAGAGTCAAGGTTAGTCGTTTGTAGCAATTCAAATTTCTTTAACTTTTGAATGATTCGTTTTCGACCGTCAGAAGCATTTCTGGCACGAATGAGACAAACCGTTTTTAATGAAGGCTTTTTAGAGAGCTCACTGAGCAAGTAAATTCCCAGTTGACCAGAAGCGCCAGTTAGCAGAATTTTCTGGAACTCGGATGGTTTCTTTGTACATGGAGAGTTAGGAACGGCTTTTATGTGAGCGGGAAGAATTGAATCTTCTGCAACCCATTGTTTTATCTGTTGCTTTTCAATTTCCTCGACGTCATTAATATCTTGTTCGTTTTCAACATTCTGTCGTGGATTTTCGGCAATTTGGATTTTTTCCTTTGGTTTGATATTGTTATTATTGCTAGTGTTAGTTTCTGTTGATTCTTTGGACACAGTGAGGGTCATTTCCCCAATGTAATTACTCAGACTGTAAATATTTGGATGATCGAGTAAAGCAGTTGAATTTAGGGTCAAATGCTTTCCGAAAATCAATTGTAGTCTATTTCGCATTTCTACTGCCATCAAACTGTCCAGTCCTAATTCTGAAAAGTTTTGGTGCTCATCAATGGGCTCATCTTCGGGCAATTTGAGAGTTTGACGAATGAGCCCTTCCAATTGACACTTGATGATAGCCACGCGTTGCTCTGGTTCAGCTTCCATTATTTCATTCCAGATCTTTTCTCCTTCCGCACTCAATTCCGCAGACGACTCATCCCCAGCAGAGGAAATTAATTCTTCTGTATATGCTCCTAGTTGGAAGATGCTGTCTTTGAACGCCGCATTATCTATTTCCATAACTCCTACCTGAAGATATCTGTACTTCAATATGGATCTTAGAGCTGCAATTCCTTGTGTAGGGCTGGAAAAAGAATTTCAAAGCTCATTAACACGAAATAAATGAATTATGTGTAACAAAATTGAAAAAACATCTGAAAAAAAATTGTCAGAGGAAGAAAACTTACGAGAATGGTTTAATTCCCAGTAAACCGTCTTTCGCAATGGCCAAACCCGCGGCGGCGCCAATATCTGACCAAATGCCCCAGTTGATCGTCTGAGCTGGTAGACCTAAAGCATGGCGATAGCATGCAAAAGTGTCTAGAAAAGCGTTGGCGGCTGCGTGATTGCTTTGACCCAAAGTTCCGAGTAGAGCAGCTCCAGAAGAAAACAAAACAAAATGTTCCAAATTCAAATCAAGCGACATCTTGTGCAAATTCCACACTCCTTTTACTTTCGGGTTGAACACAGTTCTGTATTTGTCAATCGTTTGATTCGTGATCATTCCATCGCTGAGGACGCCAGCAGCATGCATGATCCCGCGAACAGGTGGGAAATCCGAATTTTTCAAATTATTAAATAATTCTTGGCATTGCCCAGCGTCTCCAATATCCAATTGAAGAACTAAAATCCGTGCTCCTAAAGAACTAAGAGATCTTATAATATCTTCCGCTTTTGGGGTTGGCGGGGATCTCCCAACAAGAACGATATATCGCCCTCCACTGTTGACAAGGAATTTCGCGACTTCTAGTCCGATTCCGCCTAAGCCTCCGGTAATTAAATAGGTGCTTGAATTGTAGAACATATGTTCAGTGGTGTCCAGTCTCCCATTTCCGAAGTGCAAGTCCGGCATCGTGATGACAACTTTTCCGATATGGTGAGCTTTTTGAAAGTAGTCGAAAGCCTCTTTGATTTGGGTAACGTCAAATCTCGTGTAGGGCAATGGCTTGTAAACTCCTTTCTTTACGTACTCTTCGACTTTTTCGCTAAGACCGCCAACATTGGACTCCAGTTCCAAATTGACGATTGTGTAAGCTACATCAGGACGTAATTTTTCAACCTCTTCATTCGTCCAGATATTAATTTTGCTCATTTCTACGAAGCGGGCATTAGGTTTGCAAATTCTCAAACTGGTTTCTTTGAAATTGGGTCCTGTCAAGGAATTCAAAACGATGTCCACTCCTTGTCCGTTTGTAATTGCCAAAATTTCGTCTCCGTAATTTGTGTTTCTAGAATGGAAAATATGCTTGACTCCCAAATTTTTCAGGTAAGTTCTCTTTCGTTTGCTTCCTGCTGTAGCAATGACTGTAGCGCCGATTTGGTTTGCTATTTGAAGAGCAGCGAGTCCGACGCCACCGGAAGCTACGTGAATTAAAATCGTATCTGTTGATTTCATATTTGCCACTCTGACAAGACAAACGTAGGCTGTGAAAAATACAACGGGTAAAGTTGCTGCGTCTGCGAAAGAAATCGTCGGTGGTTTCCTCATGACATTGTTTTGATTGAGCGATACGTGACTAGCAACGCATCCCACTGAGGAAATCCCGAAAACTTCGTCTCCAGCTCTAAATTTTTGAACTTTGGAACCGACTGAAACGACAATGCCTCCGAATTCCATGCCCACGTCATTTAAATTAGTCTTGAACATATCAGGTTTCATTATGACGAACACATCTCGGAAATTTAGTCCGGCTGATTTCACAAGAATTTCCACAGACTCTTCATCAATATGCGGCTTTGTACTGGAGATGAATGTCAAATCCTGGATTTGTTGCGACTCTGGTAACTTTAATTGGAAACGTTCTGAGTTTGGAAGTAGGAGCGGGGCTGGAGGTTGTTCCATTGGAATCACCCTTAGCACGAATCGTTTTCGTTGTCTGAACGCAATTTGATGATCTTTCTCAGCGGACCAGAATTCATCGTACAATTCATGAACGGTACACTCTACATCTTCATATTCAGGATCCAGGTCGATACAAATACAACGGTATCCAGGTTGTTCGTTCTTCAGCACTTGCATTATTCCTTTCAGGGCTCCAGCCACAGGACTAGAACTCTGTTGATCGTCAATGTAGTACATTCCTTGTGACACCAAGAATATTTTCAAATTTTTGAAATTGGAAACCAAAAAACTTTGGACTGTGTGCAGTAAACCTCCTGTTGCCAGTTCCATCTCATTCTCTTCCGCATCTTTGGCCCATAAATAAACAATTCCCTCGATTTCAAGACCTCTCTCTTGAAAAGATTCAGTTAGACTTTTAAAACTTCCAACTTCTAGGGGATTTACATGGTATTCACGCTCATTTATCATTTCATAACAGTCGCTCTTGCAAACTTTCACAGGAATTCTCCCATCTCTCTGAAAATTATGGAAAATTCCATCGCTAATGGGATCTGCTTGGTTAGAAAAGATAATCCATGATAATTTCGAGCTTGATTCAGATTTACTTAGTGGATTGGCCACAATTTCGTACTGGCCATGTTTCTCTGAAGCCCTTCCGACAACAACTCCGCATCTATCCGTCCAAATGTTATAACAATGTGTGGAACTAAATCCTGTCTGCTGTAAAACCGTTTCCCATTTTTGACCGCTGATCATTGGATGATCTTCTCGCAGATTTAGATCTTTGAATCGCCAATAGCCCTCTAGTTGGCCAAAAATAAAATCAATATGTCGACATTTTCGGAATTGTTCCAAGATCATGACGAAACCACTTGGTGCCAGTAAATGACGGCAATTTGTCATTGATTCATGTAAATTCTGCGTAGCGTGAAGGACGTTGCTAGCAATAATTAAATCGTACTGGTGAGGAGAGAATCCTTGACTTTTCGGATCTTTTTCAATATTCAAAATTTTGTAACTTATTCGGCCGATGTCCTTAAATTTTTGGGCAGCTAGAGCCAAAAGTGTTGGGGAGATATCCGAAAATGTGTAGGAGAATGGTAAATTCAATTTTTTGAATGCTTCGAAAATGTATGCAGATGTACTTCCTGTTCCAGCGCCAATTTCCAAAATTCTAATAACATTTCCAGAACCCTTTGTTGCCGCAAAAGCAGTTTCACAACATTTTTGCATGAAACCATGAGGAATTTCACTGTGGTCAGCCTGGCTGTAAATTTTGAAAGCGCTGACTTCATTTTCATCCTCTGGAAGTAAAATGGAGTGTCCTGACTCTTTTTCTTGAAGAACACTTGCAAGATGAATTCCAGATCGCTCCACCACAGGTAAATCAGCAGAATTTTCATCTCCATCTTGAACTAAATAAATGTCCACTTGTTTTTTAATTAAATCAGGAATTTCATTCGCGGATGGAGGCATCTGGACTATTTTCCATTCCTTGATTTCATCATCGCTATTTGTGCTTTCCAAAATTTTCTCTTCCACTAAAACATCGAGCAATCGCTCAACATATGATTCATAGCGAAAAGAGATAACAAGAGTGGTCATGAAATCTCTAGTTTGTATTATTTCCCCTAATTTGGGTTTCCAGTCTAATTGATAAAAAGTTTTAAGAATGTAGAGGTAGCAAATGGTATCAATGGTTGTTAGTCTTGGGTCTCGCTCATTGGCCCTATTCTTCAAATTCTGGTAAAAATCTTCCAGATCCCGCGCTAAAGTGCTCAAGTCCATCGCCGCATTTAAATCAATTCTGGACATTAAAGGACCTGTCTTCGGCCTGAAAACATCATGGTAAAGTCCGGGCAATTCTTTTTTCTGGGAATTGAGAAAGTTTACAAATGCAGAGACGGAAGTACGCACTAGACGAACACCTTTCATTGTAGCTAGCCCTCTGCCCTGGTCATCTAGCAAAGTGACACTTCCGTCAGTTTGGACATTATCATTCTCCCAAGTTAAATGGCCATAAGCAACTTTAGTTAAATTCTGTTTCCGGGAATGCCAAATAAATTTCTCCATTCCAATTGGCAAATACAGCGCAGTCTTTTCTTCCTCGATGCGCAGAGCGAACGTTTGAATTAGAGCGTCTAAAATTACAGGGTGACATATATAGTTCCGTTTTTTCCCAGCATCTTTCTCTTCTGCATGAACTAATTCCGCCAAAATTTCTTTATCACCCTTCCAAAATCTACGAATACTTTGGAAATTAGGACCAAAGAAAATTCCTATTTCAGGAGCTTTTTTGTACATTTCTTCCGTTGATATTTCTACTCCACAACGAGATTTAATCAGAGACAGATCTTGATTCGAAGGGATATCATTTGTTTTTCCCGGGGTGGCGCTCACTGTAGCACTGGCATGTTTTTTCCATTTTCCCGCCTGAGATTCATTCATCCCTGATTTTCTGTATACATTGATTTTCAACTGGGGATTTTTCTCATTGTCAACAGGAGCAACGACAACTTGCACTCGAACATTTTTCTCCGTCAGCATTTCCAGGGGAGCATCAATTGAAAACTCACTGACGACAATTGGGTTAACTGGGTCTGTAAGACTGTCACTAATCCCCATAGCTGATAAATATCCTGACGCTGCAATCATTTCGAGAAAAGCAGCACCTGGTAAAATGACTTTGTTTGCCACCTGGTGATCATTTAAATAATCTAAAGTTTCCAGACATAAAGAATGCTGGAAAACTGTCACAGAGAGTTCGTTTGTCGCCAGTGGCACGTGTTTTCCGAGTAAGGGATGTAAAATCTTAGTATTGCACTTCAAGGTACCTGAAAAAAATTAATATGTAATTAAAATGTAACGTATGCCAGTTTTATTTAATTCAAAATTCACTTTAAATCATTTTCAGTACCTGGATCATCCATAGACTCAAACCAAAACTTCTGTCTCTGAAACGGGTACGAGGGCAATTCAACTTTATTCCGGTTGTAAGGCTTGTCGAAACTCTTCCAGTCGATGTTCACCCCGTTGGTATATAATTTTCCAACACCAGTGAGCATTGTGGTCCATTCATCTTCGTTTCTCCTCATGGAAGGTACCCACACAGCTTCTTGGGCATCATTTGCAGAAACGTTTGTCAGTGCCAAAGCCAAAAGGACTGGGTGAGCCCCAATTTCCACAAATACCCGACATCCAGAATCAAATAATGTTTTCAGACCAGCAGCAAAATTAACGCTTTCTCTGGCATGTTTCTGCCAATATGTTGCATTTATCGTGTCATCTGAAATAACCTGACCGTCCCTTCCAGACACGTAATAGCATTTCGGTTTATTGTAAGAGAGACATGCAGCAACTGCTCCGAACTCTTTCATCATCCCCTCCATCTCTCTGGAGTGAAATGCGTGCGTGGCAGCCACCCGTTGTGTCTTAATTCCCTTCTCAGTACAGTAACTACTAAAACTCTGCAAGAAATCACGTTTTCCAGCAACAACGATCTCCTCCAAAGAATTCTTCACTGCGATGTCCAACCAAAAATTGTTATTCTCCTCTGAGAATGAATCCAAGAGATTTCTCACAGTTTCTTCTGAGGCTTTCACAGCAAGCATTCCCCCAGTGGGTAAACTTTGAATTAATTTGCTCCTGTGACAAATCAACTTCACTGCATCTTCAAGAGCTAAAATCCCGGCACATGTGGCGGCAGCAAACTCACTGTAATGTCATAATCACAACATTTTCACCATAAATATTATTATTCAAAGTCTATGCGTTAATAATTAATATAATTTCTTTAATTACCCGACACTGTGACCCAGGACATAATCAGGTGTGACTCCAAAGCTTTTCCATAATTCCAAAAGACTGTATTCAATGCAGAAAATTGAGGTTTGACTGTAGAGGGTTTGGTCGAGGCTGCTCAGCTTTTCATCAGCAGCTAGTATGTTGTTGTTCTCGAGAATATTATTGTCATTCCAAATGGCATTCAATAAGGATATTCCTAACTCATCTTGCACAAGCCGGGCACATTTATCCAGAGCATTTTTAAACAGAGGATGCCCTAAATACAATTGCTTTGCCATTCCAATGTATTGTGATCCTTGTCCAGTGAAGAGAAAAGCTACGCGAGGCTTTTGTGAGCCCAATTTCCCGCAAATGAATCTTTTCTTTTCCAAAAGTGTTTCCATCTGTTGGCGATTATTGCCAACCAGTGCCAATCGGTGGGTTAGATGCGCACGCCCTGTATTTGCAGCGTAGGCAACATCCTCAATGGGAATATGGGGATGATTTTTCAAAAACTCCTGGTATTTTGCAACTAGTTCACTAAGTGCGTTTTCAGTTTTCGCAGAAATTGTTAGCAAATGCTGTGGTCGCACAAAATGGTTTTCCTGGTGGTTTTCCTTTTTCTGGTGGAGAGGAGCTTCTTGAATAACGACATGTACATTTGTTCCACTGATACCAAAAGAGCTAATTCCCGCCAGACGCGTCTTTTTCGGATCTCTTTTCCACGGCTGAGCACTAAGAGGTATAACTGCGGGGATTTCTTCCAAGTTAATGCTGGGATTTAGCGACGAAAAATTTCTATGAGGGGGAATGACTTCATTTTGCATGGAAAGAATGACTTTGATCAAACCAGCAACACCAGCAGCTCCTTCCGAATGTCCAATGTTTGTTTTCACGGACCCTATTACTAAGGGGTCCTTTCGACCTTTGGAATAAGTCGACGCTATCGCTGAGATTTCAATGGGGTCTCCAACAATCGTTCCTGTTCCATGTGCTTCTACATAACTGACTGTAGAGGGCACAACATTCGCATTTTTCAGAGCCTCTTTTATCACCATCTCTTGACAGGGTTTACTGGGTGTACCGAAACTAGCTGTTGTCCCTTCACTGCTAACAGCTGAGCCCCTAACTAAGGCTAGGACCCTGTCGCCATCTCGGACAGCGTCAGAGTAGCGTTTTAAGATAGCAACACCACAACCTTCGGCACGTCCAAATCCGTTAGCATTCTCGTCAAAAGTTTTGCAATGGCCATCAGGGGCTAAGAAATAAGGTTTCCCAGGGCCCTCTAGTGGGAATGGGTGCAAAAGCAGGTTGACCCCTCCCGCAACTGCTAAATCGCACTCCGACTTTCTCAAGCTGTCACATGCCAGATGAAGACTGACGAATGAGGAGGAGCATCCAGATTCCGTGGCAATATTCGGTCCGTTTAACCCCAAGCAAAAAGATATCCTTGCCGAAGTGGCGCTGTACGAATTCCCCAAATAAATTCGGTGAGCTTCACTACTGGCGACGTTGCTTCTGAGCATGCGCTCATAATCAGCTGTCCACACTCCAATAAAAACTCCAGTATTGCTCCCTTTCAGCCCTAGTGGGTTGATCCCGGCGTTTTCAAGCCCTTCCCACGCAACTTCAAGCAAAAGTCTTTGTTGTGGATCCATAAATGCCGCTTCTCGGGGACTGATTCCAAAAAATTTCGAGTCAAATTCATCTACCGGGCATTTCAAAAATCCTGCTTGCGTTTTTCGGTATTCGGCATCGTCGGTATCATCGGATTGAACTTCATTCCAGCGATCTGCAGGAACGACTTGGATGGCATCCTTCCCATCAATCAATAATTTCCAGAACTCATCAACACTATTCGCTCCTGGATAACGACAACTCAGTCCGACTACGGCCACTGCATCTTTCAGTACATCGCTCTGCTCTTTAGAAACTGGTTCAATCTTATTACTATTCTTGCTTAGACCATTTTCCAGGATCCCGTTCTGTCTTTTGATGACCTCGCCATTACTGTCCTACAAAATAAAGCGTAAATAATCTAGTTCAACCTTTTTTCACACGATCAATATTCACTCCCAACTATTCTCATTCACAAAAAAAACTTACAAGTTGGTGAAGAGACATTTTGTGATTCAGATCTTCTCTGTAAATATTGAGCCACATTTGCGAAAGTACCTATTGGTAAAAAATTCATTTTAATTCGCATCTCTACTAAACTCATCATTAAAATCCTTTTTTGTCTATTACAGATAATTGATATTTTCTGATCCTCCTATTTCCATTATCTATTAAATCCATCGATTTATTTTTTTTGAATATGACGCATTAGATATTACGTATACGTACTACAATATTCAAATTATAATACCAAATATTCTTACGTCATAAGGTTGGTTGTTCATTGTCTGTTCACTGTCTGAATATTCCCACGGTTTTCCACTGCTAAACTGGACGATCTTTACTCCACTGTGAAACCTGTTTACGTAATAAAAGTGTCAATTAGAAAGAGATTGTCCAATCAATCCTAGGATGGTGATTAGTAAAAAATGGCACAAGTAGCTACAGAATGAATATTCACAATCTTTTCCTAAGGTACCATGGTCATGACGCATTTTTGTATAATTTGATAATTTGTGGTGAATACGCCAATTTTATACACACTGGCCCTATACATTGTAAAAAATGTTCAAGCCCCTACCTTAAATATATGCAGCACCTGATATTATGATCTCTCTCACCTCATCGTTATCATCACATCATTAGAGTGTTGATGAGGTCCATACATTTCTTATATGACTTTTATGGCATTTTGCATTGATTACCAAGTTGCTTGATTGTTTTTGTTTAGAACTAGCACAAGATATATTCATACTTTAGTAATAAAATGTGTCCTCTTTCATTCTATTCTCTGATGGTTGTCACTCTATGACCTTGTCGCACATTGTCACCTTAAACTAACCTACAGATATTTTATTTGCTGCTTTAAAAAAGTTCACTTTTGCTTTTAGGAGATTTGTTTTGAATTAGAGTATACTTTTTTTGCATATTTTTATACATAATTTGTTTACTAGAAATATCTAGGATTTAACAATATTGCATTGCAACTTGCAACGTATGAAGAGAAACTATTTTAATTATTGACTTGGCTAGATTCTAGATTTTAAGACACGAACCAATAAAAATTAAATATGCAAATAATAAAAGGAAATATTATATTGGTGTAATAAAACAAACATCAGAAATCAACTTTGCAAAATACTATGGTATGCTACGATATCTATAAAGGATTGATGGCTAGGTAAAAAATGAATAGGTACTGGTTTTATTGATTTTGCATACCTTTGATTGTAATATCTATAGGTAGCTTACCTACTACCTACCTAGCCGACCTGTAAATAGTGTAATGTAAACATAGGTATTCAAATTAGGCGAGCAATTATTTTCATTAGCTCCTATTCTGCATGAATAAATTAGCGATAGTAAATTCTGCATTCAAGTTCTACTTCGGCTAATTTCACTGGTCAATGGTAAAGGGCTTCCTTCTAAAAAAAACTATTCCATCTTGGGCTTTTCTAGAATTTCTAGCTTCATTTTCATTTAGAGAGTTGTAGGGAGCACAACACATCATGACACACTGATAAAAATTATTGCTCTAAGTCAATTATGAAACTACACGAAGTTTTGAATATCAGAGAATTTTAAAAATACGTCGCCTATAAAAATTCTAAAAATATTTTCAATTGCTAAAAATAATTTACCGATCAAATGTTGTGTCCTTTGCAATTTTGGTGTTGTACATTGTTGGGAGAGCATTCCATTTTGTCTGTCCTGTTGAATTGTGAAAGTGGGTCTTCAGAATTCCAATCCCGTTTGTTGTGCCCCCTTTGTTAGAAATCAAATATTTTCAATAGGTACAGAATTTTAGATTCTTTTGTTATTTTATTTTCTTGAAAGTTAATTTCAGTTTTCAAACTACCCTACTTTATTACTACTAAATTTTTAAGTAAATTAAACTAACCGTTGCGAATTTTTGTGGAGTTTCTAAGAGATTTTGTAATTTCATTGTAGGTTTTGAAGGATGGTTGGAATACAAAAACAGAGGAGTCGAAAGTATTTGCGTAATGTTCATCTGGAATGGCTGATAATTCGTCCAGACAAAACATTTCATCACAGTTTTCCAGAACCTAAATTCATTTTAAGTACGTTCTTATTAGAAAATTATTTATTTTTGGAGATATATAGATCATATATGTAGTAAGTAACGAAGGGATGTGTCACATACCAACGTGCTGGGATCTAGATAAACACATTTCTTGAAAAATGTCAATCGCCAGCCGTAAATCTTGGCATTTTCTTCCCGACTGACGTTCGCAGATGCGTTTGCATGAGAAGTGTCAATATCCACAACCACATCGAATTCGTCTTCCAATTGATTTCTGAAAAAGTCACAAGGTAAATAAATATATACTATTGATCCAAAAATCCTCTGAAAAGTTTAAAATTCAAATTACTAAATTCAAATTTTACTAAATTCAAATTACTAAATTCAAATTAAATCTTTTTAACACTATCTAGCTTCACTAAAACATGGAAAAACAAATTCAAAATCGGATGAAAACATTTGTTTTAACACGCAATCTTTATGGCATAAAAGTGTATCAACAAGAGAATAGCTGGAGTAGCGAATTTCATTCATTATTGTCGGTAAGAGTTTGTTCCTCACTCATGAATTCATGATGATTCGTGATTCATTTTTATAGTTGTGAAAAAAGCGAAAATTAACTTGTAAACTAATTAAAAGAATTTGAAAGCATGTTATGTCATGTTCAAATAGTAAATGTAGGCGTGTTAGAATAGTATATAATTTGTCTACTGAGTTATTTTCCTTTAGAAATCATCAATGGCGGATTTAAAACATTTCATGGACTGAAATAGATAGCTGTGTAAGTAATAGAAGTAAGTATTCTCTGGCAATTGTAGAAGAACGATAGAAAACAAACAGCGCAGCACGTCATGGCTTCGTGTTCTTGTTATCTGCTATCTAAAAGCGCATTTGTGAACTTGTACTTAATTATTTATTCTGTCTCTTTACTCTTTTGGTAATAAAACCACAGCTAGCTCTGCATATAAAAATACGACACTAACCCACCACGGCAATAAAGTTTTTTTAACTCACGTTATTTAGCTAGGGATTTATAGTGCAAAAACTGAAGGTGTTTTTTAGTTGAATCTAAAACGGATCTAAAATGTAAAATATTTATGTTAAGTGCAGACTCGTGTAGTGGAAATAAGTTCATGAGCTCCAAAAGATGTGCATAATAATAATTTAAGGAAATAATATTTCCTACTTTTTTTAGCTACATTGATCGTGAACGCTGAAACGCTGTAAATAATTAGGACTAGGTCAAGCTTGACGGTCGTCTATTCATGTTAATAATAATAAGTGCCCTAGAACTAGAACTACCTATTATTTATTTGCATAAAAGTCTGTTGTTTATGCACGGAATGGAAAAATTTATTTCTCACAGTGTAATTTTTTCTTAAATGTTTACCTAATAGATGCCGAGACGTCGTTAGAGGACAGAACACTCAGTTTTCGTGTAGTAATGACCCGACGAAGAGATCTGGCCAGAACAAGTGCCCTCAATGAACTTGAATCGTCCAATGCTATTGTCACCCATGATTGTTCTCCAGCGGTAGCTAAAAATTCATTTTCAACATTATTATTTATTTTATTTTGGATTTCAGGGAGCAGTAGCTATTTAAAAACAAAATTCATCTAAATTGTTAGATAAATGAGACCTGACTGTATTATGAAATTATATAATATTAATATTAGCTACCCTAATATTTTCTAGATTATTATTACTAGTTAAAAAAAATAGAGTGAATCTATTAATTCCATTTTTAAGTGTTATATTTTAATTAATTGCTCATTATTACTCATTCATTAACTAAATAAACTTTTTTTTAACTCTTAGATTTTTATGACTGTATAATGACATCATCTGTGGTTGTTAGTAATTTAGAGAAAGTGGATTATGATCGCAGAGGTACTTTCATTGAAAGGCATTAGTCAGTAGCTAGCAGTAGTAGAGTAGGCCAGTAATGTTAAATAACTCAAGGATTTGGGGTTGGGGTTGGCAATTGATTGAATCACGTAAAATCCTTCAATTGCTATTATTTCAGCATGTGCCATTTTTTTCTAATCACACTCTACATATTATTTATATGATTTGCGGTCAGATTAAAACCTCATGGAAAGGAAGCTATTTGTTAGGACTTTACAAGGAGGATAAAGATAGGAGCTGCGTATAAATGACTGTTATTATGACAGGTATGAAGGAGATTATTGTTCCTATCTTTTTGTGAACCGGATAAGCTGTTGTTACATCAATCCTCCTTAATCTCTGAGTCTTGCTTTAATAAACACGATCAAGCGCCTTGTGAATATATATTGTTTTCAAGGACAATGAGCTTGATTCCTTTCAGATGTTATATAACACTTAAAACTACCTGGTCAGACTGCTGACCAGGTAGTTTCAAGTATTTAGACGTTTTCCTAGCCGGATTACTTCAACAACAAATACCCAATCAGGATTTATGCATTTTTTTAGCTATAAACCGTGACTAGTTGCTCCCTGGACATGTAAACATTTCTAATGCACTATGCCCTATGCTATTACTGATGGGGTAAATATTATTGTTTATCAAATAGCATTTTATTAGTGTATTTCTGATGTGGGGGCGGGGGTGTATGTAAATGCGTAAATATAAATCAGAACAAAATAAACTAATTATATTTTACTACAAACTACACTCGGAGCAATATGCAAATAGTATTGAAAATATTTTTATTGGATTGTGTCTATCCCTTAGCTCTTTAATGATGCTGAAGGGCATCTACTAAAATTTTAAAACTATTAATTGCCTTTTGCACACATTTAGTATGACAATAATTATTATTACTATTTTGTAGCAAATAATGAATTGTTTTAAAAAAGTCTCATATAGGCATATAATGCATATTATAATTTATATTATATGCCTATATGATGAAAATAACAAAGAAAAATAGAAAGCATTAATTGAATTAATTATAAGATGAAAAGTGTACAGTACCCGGCATTATGTTTTTCTTGCTTTGAGTCCTACGTACTGGACTTTGAAAGTACAGCCAGAGAAATTGATGAGGAAAACTGCAGTATAAATTGAAATGGATTGTAAGTGCAGTAGAGCCGTAAAAAGAGAAGTTGCAAGTTGCAGTCTCAAGTTGCAAAGTTGCAACTTATGTTTTTCCCCAGAGATTGTGACAATTGAATTGTTACGTAACGTAACAAAGTTTCCAAGTGGAGATAGCGAGGATGGAAATTATTTATTGCACTTCGTGTCTCGATCGCAAGATTTGTAGATAAATAAAAGGCACACACAAGTCCGTGTTGGAAAACTAAAATTTAATTACGCATTTAATTTTGTTTGTTTTCACTGCAGAGATATGGGATGGCTGTTTGTTAAGAGAACGCCCAGAAGATTTAGCACTTTTTTCTTCGTGAACCATGCAACTGTCTAAAATTGAAGAATAATAGCCAACTGGAACTGTATGTTGCTGTATTAACTCTGTTGTCTCATGATGGATCTTTCTTTTCTGTAGGTAATTATTTATGCATATTGAAATATTTAATTTCCCTAATTAAAATCTTCTAATCTTGTAAATTCTATAAATGTATATATAAGTATATAATAATATTGAAAACTGATTTTAATTGTAATTAAATTGTTATTATTTGATTTTCAGGGGAAGGATATAGGACGAGTGTGTCTAGTCTAGTGTCTCTTAGTGGAGTGTGGATTCTGAGGAGAAAATATTATGTGCAATTGTAATATTGGGCTATGTCTATGTAAATGAGGTGCTTCTGCGTGAGGTACTTTATAGAAATATTTTATGGAGAACTACTGGGAACAGTATGTGATATGTCTGTCTGTATATTTTGATGTGAGTTTACATATGTCTTAGATATTTAGTGGCACGACTGTCTATTTAGTATCATGGAAATGTGGAAACTGTATATAGGGATGAGAGGAATATTTTTGCGTCGCGATTCCAGTTTGTGTCTCAGTTGACTGAGTCGTGTGTAGAATGATATTTGTTCCTTTATTTGTAATTCATGGAGTGGAAGAGAGGGAGAGAGGGCAGAGATGAAGATTTAATTGCAGATTTGTCTCTCAGACGAGAAGCTAATAACAAGAGTTAAGGGATTTTGCCTGATCCTTATATTCTGCAACTTGTTCTTGCTCACCGTTGTTTTCCTGGGCTCTCTCTCTCTCTCTATGAACTATGATCAAGGTACCTATACAGTACATTCATCGCTTATGATGATGATGTTGGGGTGTCTGTGTCTGATGCATGTAGAACTTTAGTGCTCTCTCTCTCTGGCCGATTGTCAAACGACTTTTACATGACTGTGCTAAGTAGATACTCAGGTATAATAGTGTTCAACAGAGTTGCACTGTGTGATCTGTGATCCGGGAGTGAGGACATTTTGGGGCTTTCCCTGCCACTTTTGCTCATCCCTACTAAGATCATTCAATTCCCTCTGGCCGCAACAAAACAACCAACTCAGGAAAATACACATGAGCACATTTGCATTCTGATTTTCCGAGCATTTTACATTTAGCCAGAATTACGTCATTGGATATTTGCAGAATGCAAATGTTATGGAAAACCATGTGAGGAGCGACCACATTGAAAAACAGAAATAAATTCCAAACTGAAATAATCTTGTGATCACTCTGTATGTATGGATGCTATAATAATAATTATCCTATAGCGAGTATCATCATCCTCTGTCTAAATATCAACCGCACAGTTTTCTTCACTTAAACTGCCCACAGGGTGTGTTTATAGGCAAAACTATTATCTTATAACGTCAATGTATTAACATGCAAAACCACATTCAATTTTATTCTAAGGAGTAGCTTTTTTTCTTGTTATTCAACGTAGTGGTAGTAGTAGTAGTAGTAGTAGCTAGTATAGTATCCAAGTTGTAGGAGCACATGTTCTTCTTACTGTTCTAAAGTTGCTTTTGCACTTTTTTTCGCCGTACTTCCCCAACTTTGAGTTAGTCGGGACAAATAGATCAATATTATAATAATACCTGTTCTTATGCTAATCATTTCTCGGAAACTTTAGCCGAATTCGACCGTGACTACCGTGATCAAAGTGTAAAGGACCTGTAGAAAGATAATAAGATCACTCGAAATCCTTTTTCTTAAAAATCCTTTTTCAGGTGTCGGCAAAATTCCCTAAAGATTTTCTACTTTATCTACTTTTTCTAAGGAAAGTACAAACCACACTCCATTCAAATCATGAATCATCAATATTTTTCTAGGGAAAATCTAAGAAATTTAGAATTGCATTTATTTATTAATGAGATTGTGAAATTTTTTGATGAGGAAATATCTTGTTAGAGGGTTGAAAAGGTATAGACACTTTAGGCACGTCAATATCGTGTAAGTTATGCGAGCAAACAATTTTTTTTACAATAATTTCCTTTTCTAAAGTGTTATATGGTGAGCAATGTATTTTATGAGTGGATAATGATAAAATGAATATGAAATGAGGTAATAAGTTTTGTTTGATAATGGATATTATTTCTTCTAAGGAGGTATAGCTATTTATTGCGTGGTTCTCTCTCTCTCTCTCTCTCTGTTCAAGCATCGCATGCTAATTTCAGAATGAATCAACCCTTCTATTATATCCTTGCACTTGTCCGCTCTTCGTTTTCACAATTCAAGGTGCGATTCATTTTTAAAGCTGTTGATGTGGGATGTCTGGACTGGACTGCAAGATTTTAGCTAGAAAAACAAAACGTGTTTAAGCTTTAGCCTGTTGCTAATGTTGCCAGCCTTCAGCTGCACAGTTAAATTCATGCCACATGACAGAGATCTTTAATCGAGTATCATCAACGACCTAACTAGCAACTCTGTAGCCTATTTTTATTTTTCTCTGGAAAAATTGCCCTTTTTTCAACATGAAATTATACACCATTAAAAAATCCGTCTCAAGTCTTCTCAACAACATAAAGTGGCTGCTGAACTTTCCATGCTGAATTTTCCAACGATGTACAGTGATTTAGTTAGAGGAGAGATATATGCAGATGTCGAAGAAAACTTGTTCTGGGTCAAACATTTGAATTTTATGTAAGAAAATAAAATAAATAGCAGTTTGTAACAATGAATTTATAAAAAGAGAAAATATTTAAAAATAAATACACGCATCACGACCCAAAATCTTGATTTAAGTTAAAAATGCGGAATTTAGAAAGCTATTTTTGTCCTAGGAGAAGTATACGTGTGTTGCATCTGGTAATATCGCTAATAATTTCATAGCGAACCTACGATCAACTAATAGATAAATCTCTGTAGAATGCAAATGATTTTTCAATGAGCAAGAAATAGGATTTTCCCCATGTTGTTCCCTAATAAATTAATTTGGCATAAAAATAGAAGGTTATTAATGTGCAGTAAATGCTAAACTTTTAGAATCGTGAGAGAAATTACCAAAAAAAGGCTGCGTACATGTGCTGTTCAGGATTTGACTGTTAAAGAGGTGTAGCCTGTCGAACATTAGAATTTAACTTGGAGAAATTATGGAAATTTTTGTAGGTAAAAATTAGAATAAGGATTTGCTTTATGCAAAATTGTGACGTGGAATTTCGTAAAAAGTGTAAAAATTAGTTTTCTTCCTTTTTTGCTACGTTGATAGAGTTTAAGAGAGAGTGTGGAGACTTAAAATTAATGCTTATAGTTACTTATTATTTAGTTGACCTTAATTAAAATTCAGACGCAATGCTCGTAGAGCTAATTCATTTTCGTACTTTGTAAAAATGCAAATGTTACGATACATTAAGATGAGTGAACATTTTTTGGTTGGGTTGACGAGCTAAGCGAAGTAAAGCAGAGTAGTTTGTTGGTTATTTTAATTGAGTGACATGGAGTGAGATGCTGCATGCCACGCGTTGACTTATTTACTGAACTTGGCATATTAAAATTCACGTCCACCAAACAATGGGACATCTTATCTTATCTTGACGTTTATGTCTTAGCCTCTCTCTCTCTCTCTCTCTCTCTCAACTACTCGCACCCTGTCCTAATGCACACCAACCACTTCATTTCGTCCGACTCATTAACAATATTCCACAAACATGCGTGTCTCACTCACTTACCTCCTCCATCCAGCTCACAAAATTATACAGACGTGTCTAATGCAATATTTAAGGTCGAACACCGAACCATCATCTTTTACACTCATCCTCATCATAAAATAATATCATCTACCACAACTAAAACACTCTTTTACCGTTCACCTCTAAAATTTTCCACAAAACTATTTTTTTTTAATTACAAATAGAGCTTAAACCTTTCTTTGCATATTATATTATTACCAGTTATGTGTATGATGATGACTTATGAATCGGACAATAACCTTATACTAAAACCTTAGGAAGCTTTACAAAAATCTCATTTGTTACAAGGGTATCCATTGTTCTTGTATCAGTATCAGATTTTTCGTCGTAAAAAAACCTTCTCCATTTCTGTAAAAGTTATTTTAAGGACGAGTAAAATATTTCTTTTCAGAAATAATTGTTTTTTTAAATGCATGTATGTATTTTTAGAAAAATACTTGAGAAAAAAATGAGTGAGCCTCAAAAATAATTAATGATTTTCAGTACAAAGCAAGTTTTCGGGGGAAAATAATTCATTCTATGCAGGGAAAAAATTGCAGGAAAAATTAGTTTTTTTATATAGGCACAGGAAAAATTAGTTTTTATATAGGTGCAGTAAAAATTGTTTTTTTTGCTGGGAAAAAAGAGGCCAAAATATTTTTGGGGAGATAAATGATAATTTGGATAGGAGTGAGTCGGTGTCTTTTTAGAAGAAATGGGCCAAACATGAAAATCATGTGTGGCATCGATGAAAAATGATTAGTTTTCGCTGTGTAATTTTCGAATCAAAAGTTAGTCAAATGCTGTCTGGGAATTCCCATTAAAATAATTGAGTGTAGCATGCAAGTGATTATTTCAATATTTCAGAGTAGCAATTTGCGGTCTGCAAATATCGCTAATAATTTCATACATAACGATAGCCTGGTCATGACCTACCTAGACTTTTACTGCACTTAGAATGTTTATCAATTAAGATTATGAATATTATTACAAGATGTAGCATTACGGAGTACAAGGATTAGAATTGTCTAGATAGAGTAGAGTCAGGTGAAAAATGGTACTTGTTGCAATATTATAATAATAATAAGAATCTATTTGAATGGAGTCAAAGGCAGGAGAGTGACTAAGAGAGTTGCGCTAGAATGGCGATAAAAATGAAAACTAGAAGCCATAACTGCAGATTTTTATTAATTGGCATCAGATGCAGAGAGTGGAGTGTAAATGTAAACAATGGAATGGACCATGTTGAATCATAGTTGAATCGTGTCAGAGCAAATTAGAATGTTGTTGCGGACGTGTGCGTTGTCCTATTCTGCACAAAGCAATATCTGACCTGATCAGAAAAGTTAACATCAGAGGTTATCCACGTCGAATGCTGTCTGCACCCCCAAAATGTCGTTCCATATCTCACTGCAACTTCGATCACTAGTTGACTGCGTCTTAGGAATATTCCTCTTACCTTACATAACGAAACAATGGTGCAGTTATCGATGTTTTGTGTAGAAAAATGCTAGGAACGCGCTGTGGCTTGGAGTTTGACACAGTTTCCTCAAACCGGCTCAGGAACAAATTCTCCTCTTGCTCCTATTCATCCTCCTACGGCCACTTGACGTGGAATGATGTAAATGATGTAAGTAGTAAAAGCATTTTGTAGCATGTAGCACTCAGATCCCTGCTGGATAGGATTTTTAGAGGGCACATCGTATGACACTTGCTCACTAATATATTGTTCTGCTTACATACACATACACATATGGATTTTTAATGACAATATACTGCTACGTGCTCAGTCAAAAACCCATATAAGGAATCTGAGCATTATTAAATGGAACAAGTTCTTTGGGCTTCTTAATTCTCTTTTTGGTGTCTTTAAAGAGCACGAGGAAAAGTAGAAAATGGATAAATAGGAAAATGCCTATAAGGAACAATAGAAAATGGATAAATAGAAAAATGCCTATAAGGAACAATAGAAAATTGATAAATAGAAAAATGCCTATAAGGAACAATAGCAAATGGATAAATAGAAAAATATCTATAAGAAACAATAGAAAGTGCGTAAATAGAAAAATGTCTATAAGAAACAATAGAAAATGGATAAATAGAAAAATATCTATAAGAAACAATAAAAAATGGATAAATAGAAAAATGCCTATAAGGAACAATAGAAAATGGATAAATAGAAAAATGCCTATAAGGAACAAAAGACAATATGATACAAAAAATTTCTTATTCTTGATAATATTTTTAACTTTATGACCACCACAGAAAATTATTCATTGATGAATACAAGCAATGAATAGGCAAAATTCTAAACGTTATTTTTGACGAAATTATTTAAAATGTATATAATCAATAATTTTGTGTGCAGGTATCTCATATTCAAGGCCGGACCCAGGGGGGGGGCTTGGGGCGAAATGCCGAGAAAAAGAGAATATTTTGGAAAATGCTCAAAATTTTCCGCGCTTCGCGCGAAAAATGGTATTTTTCATCAATTTTTGGCCTTAAGCCGGAAAATTTTTGGCTTCGAGCCCCCCCCCCCCCGAAATTTATTCCTGCGTCCGGCCTTGCTCATATTTATACAAGTTTATTAATAAATTAAATTATTATTAAGACGTATCTACTCATAATTGCCTAGGTAATTAAATGCATCAGAAAATTCTTTATAACATTGAGCATTCAAGAAATAATTTCATAAACGAAACAATTGTAGGAGGTCCCGTGATTTCCCATTTATTCGAGTTTCGTGATCAATTTTATTCATCTACAATAGTTTACGTCCATTCTCGACGTCTCGACTCTCTCGACATATCGCTGCTGCATAATGGACAAGAATAAATGTTGCTGTCTATGGATAATGCTGCATGTAAAGTCACTTGCTATATACTTTCCTTGTGCTGGGACTTGATACGCAAAGAGATTGCGGAGTTATGTAACTTGTTGTTCGTAGTTTGCATGCATTTGCATGCAATTATCCCACGGAGATGTGATTCTACGGCGTTATTCCCAAAACATGTATTCCTTCGTGGATATGCATGGTTTCTTTTTATTCGTAAACATTCCTCGAGCTATAGATCATTTTCTGAAGACGAGGCTTTGAATTTCCTTATGCTCTCATTGTAACATAATATTAAGTCGAAAGAATATCCCATGAATCATTGTTTCACGACTACAGGCTAAAAATGCGTACAGTAATTAATGGGGATTAGTAGTTTTCAAGCATTCTATTTAATTCTTTTCGTCAATTCGTCTTACTAGCCTACTAAATTAAAAATTCAGTGATGCTCTTCTTTGTAGTGTTTGGGCTTTGCATGGAAATTACTTTTATCTTCAGCTTAAGCTTAACCGAAATAAAAATTGTCACTCAAATGTGCTCTGAATAATAAATGAGTGATGGAACTATACAATAATCACTCTGTGGCAAAAAGTAGATGTTTTTGTAGATTTTGACTACTCGTAATAGCAAAGGAACAAAAATGTCAAAGAAATCTTAATCAGAATTTGTAAAACAGTGGAATTATAATCAACAATACTAAAGTAAGCTATTTAATGTGAAGTTCTTGACCCTGTCCTTTTAATTTTCGTAAGATTTGCTTGATTTGACTTTGCATAAATTAGATTGAGGGATTTGTCTCATAATTCACATGCTTTAAGAAGAATTCTTCCTCAATGAAGTAAGATTAGAGGGATCTGTGTCAACATTACACACTGCAACAATAACACAAGATTATTACGAAGCCTCTCCTTGATTTAAAAGTTTAATATTTTCTCAGATGTACTACATTGCATTGTTTTCCTGTCTGAGACGATGATACGTAAAGGTGGGTATATAGGTACTTGTCAAGTTTCTGTGGATAATGCAAAGTCGAAGACATAAGGAAGATTATTATAGGGCCATCAAATGAAAAATCCCGATAGTTGACCATAATGATGAGATGGACAACGTTTTATTATGATGCAGGCTGTGGGAAATAGCACTCAGTTTTACATATTTTGCCGTGTAACAAGGTCATTATTAAGCCAAGCACTAAATTATGCTCCATTGCCTTATTAAGGTACCTACCCTACCTACTAAAACTTTATAAGAAAAGAAGAAAAAATCCCCCGCTTAGAATTAGACATGCCATTTATTTCACGTTTCAATATTTTCCATTGCAGAATGAAAAAGTTGCAAATCGTAATCCTTGAAATTAGTTAGGTGCCTATTTAAAATTATGTAGCGGTAGCTACATTATGTGAATGCGAATGCCTTGAAGTTCTGTCGGTGTATGTATGTATGTATCTATCTATTTCTCTATCTATCTGAGCCCATTTTTTCATATTTGTAGTCAACTTTTTTGAATTCTGTTTTCAGTATTGAGTCATGTGTTTTCTCAATAGGAAAATCCAGAAAAATGGACGAAATAGCACCAACTTCTCTATTCACACCCCTTTTATAAATAAATAAATTACCGCTACATTGCTACTCGGTTTACAATAGTTTATTATAAAATAATATTTTATATGTACATTATTGATTAATAAATAATTAATGTGATTTCAACATATTATACTTTGAAAGATGATGTATAGCCATTCTGTGTACACTTAAGTGAATTTAAAAAAATTTTATATGTGTTTTCTATTTCTTTACTTTAATAATTAATATAATTATTAATTTAATTATTTTCAAGAATTAGTGCACTTTAGTAAATATTTCCTCGTTTTCACTATGAAATATTTTTTTGAAATATTGCACTGAGCATGCGTGCCTCGAGTTTGCATGAAATCAAAGTTTTATTTCATTGAGAGTTGGCTAGTCCAGAGATTATGAGATGGTTGGATGTTCAGAAGTTTTTGACAGGTCCATCTAAATTAGCAGAGAGGTACCGTTAGCCCAGAGTGTCCGTAGAGTTCGGTGCACTTTGGCTTTTGTATCGAAATGTGATGTGAGTATACTGGTTGGTGTACTTACGTGTCCTTAATTGCATCTTCTGTCATCTTTGCATAGAATTGTCATTAACTGGTAGCGTCTGTGTCCGTGTATAGGAATCCTAACAGGGAAAGAGCTTTTAGATGATGAAACTTTGTGCACAATGAATTTTCTCCCCAGAGATTACTTTAAGTAGAATGGGGCAAAGCAAACAGCTTTTCTGTTTACAGTTCCATCATCAGCCTCAATCGAAATGTGTGTCTGTGTCTACCGCGCATATTATAACCAGCAACAACAGAGACTCTTTTCCGTGCTTCCATGGGGCAACAACAATTCTTTGCCAAGCAAACACTGTCTAATTATTTCTCATGTGTACCAATAGCAATTTGCCAATTATAAATGCACTATTGACCCTATGTATTTAGGTACCATGAAATGTGGCTGCGGCCACTCACGAGTATTCCATTATTATTTTTACACGGAACTGGCATTGGTTTTTTCTGATTGGAGTTTCTCTTTTTCAATACCCAAATAAATAAGTCAACATGTTAGTGTTAATGATAAGAAAAAGGTTTTAACTATTTACCTGCAAGCATATAATAACCAGGGCTAGGATAGGCAGGTTACAAAAACTTTAAAAAAGCTAGGTAAAAAGCTGCTTAAAATCGCCAAAAAAGGTTGGAAAAAGGTTGAATAGATTGTCAGTATTTTGATTAAAACATAATAAAAAAAATATTTTTTAAAGTTTACAGATTACAAAAGTACTTTTATTAGATTAATTAACCAAATACAAAGTGCATTTATCACGTAAAATAATTATTGTGATGTAAATTGAAATGTATTAATACAGTTAAATAATTCACTCAATTTTATATTTTCACATGGCTTACAGAATTTTTTTAATTGCCGAAATAGGTTCCAAAAAGGTCCAAAATGTCAAAATAGGTTCTAAAAACGTCCTGAAATGCCAAAATTGGTTCCAAAAAGGTCCTAAAATTCCAAAATAGGTTAAAAATAGGTTGTTAACCTTTTTAGGAGCTATGTATGTCTAAAGTAGGTAAAAAAGGTGAAAACAAGTGCGTATTATTTGCATGAAAATACTATAAAACGTTGACCCCACAGAAGTCTCATTTGTGTACCTTAGCCCATTAAAAAATCTTTTTTACTAAATATCCTAGCCCTGATAATAACACATGCCCATAGGAATTTATTAATGAACCCCTAGAGATTTAATATTTAACCCAGATATTTTAATTCGGTCATGACGTCATGACAGTCATGAGTCATGGTATGGACAAAGAATAAGAATAAAAGAAAGCAGGATGGTCGTGTCGATATGTAATATTTACTTGGAAATATTGTACCCTTCACAAGACAAGCGATGGGGTGGTCCGCGATGGTTGCACTTAAAGCACCTTTGTATGCCATCTCGAAATATTGGATCATTGCCGATTATCTCTCTAATATCATCGAGATTCTGTCATTGTATTTTGAGTAACTTGTATTATAACGGCAGGAGTTGTTCACCCCTTTTAACCACTGTGCGTGCACTCGAGTCCTAATCACTGTTATAAGAATCGTCATCATTGAACATAAATTGTATTACCAGGGTTTATTAATTACTCTTATATTAAAAATAATTTTTTATATAGACTTTTCTTTAAGAATGAATGGGTAAATCTTCATTCATAATAATTCTGCTTCACGATTCTGTACCCTAATCTCATATAAAAATAAGGTTTGTTTTAATTATGCCATGAATCTGCACGACATCCCTTCCCGTATAGTTGTTGCATGGATTCGTAATTTTTTTCTGAATTACGTTTTTAGTATTCACAATGTTTTAAAGAAAATAATTGGGGCTTGGCTATTTACCTCATTTTTATTTACCAAATATTTTCCGTTTGTTTTTTATTTGTTTCTCGGGGCATGCGATGTGATAAACATGAAATGGTTAATAGTTTTTTATTTTTCCATTCTATACAATTTTTATTTCATTTGTTTCTGAATTGATTTAATCTGGATTTATCCGGATTAAATCAAATTCTATATTGAATTATTGAACATTTTTATGGAATACCTATTCTATATTAAATCATATCAATTCTAATTCTATCTACAAATAGAATTTACAAAATGAAATTTATAATGTATGCAAAATAAAATGGTGCTGCATTTAACGCTCCCATTGGCTTTCTGATGTATTTTGATGAGCATGGACAAAATATTTAGTATCGCTATATTATTTCATTTTTAATACCCGCATAAAAATAATGTCTCCAATTTTAAAGTAATTTACCCACTACCCACTACCCACAATTTAAATGTTGATTTATTCGTCTTTAGTTTTCTTTATTTTGCACCCTGAGGTTTGCTAAAAATGCAACAGCAGATAAAGTAAATTATTGCTTCCATAATAAAAGTCCATGGCTTCTACTCACTCCTAGTCATAGATAATGTCATATTGGTACTATTTAACTATTTAGGTGTCGTTATGTCATTTCATTTCACAAATGTTCATTTAAACGTGATGATGACATTAGGAATAACTATATATCCTGATGATTTTCGTGACATAATTGTGTAATTTATTTTGTGCTAAATGCTAAATGCTATCTTAGCTGCAGTGTACGGAAGACACCTATATGTACTCCATTTAAAATTTAGGTAGCAATGCACTCAACATATTTTTTACACAACCATAATATGATGATTGCATGTTCAAAGATGAAAACCAAATGAAACCACTTTTACTAGAATTTGGCGTTGATGCAGAATGAATGACTAAAAGAATGTAGACAACTAAAACAGTCTCTGAATAATAATTTACGATTTTATGGTGAATTCAATATCACAAAAATCAAGTTAGTTCACCTCGTGTCCCCAGTTTATTTAATATTTGGCAATTGTAATATTATGACTTTATGACATTATGAAACTGGTTACATTATTATTCACAACACAATACAAGCTCAACTTACAGTTTTGCATCTGAAATGTTTTCCATACCAGAAACAGAATCATTAAATATTTCCCATTTAACTGAATTTAACTAGGAGAAATGATTTTAAGCCTCCCCATACCTAGAAAAAGTAGAAAATTTTGGAAAATGTGTTAAAAATACCTGCAATTGTCTATTTGTCAATCAGTTTTGAATTAAATGGGTTTTTTTTTAAATTTAATCTGCTTATGAATTTCCTGGCTACGCCCTTACCGATCCGTGAAGGTGTGAACATAATTTATTTTATTTTGTAAATATTTTCTTTTAAATATTTTTTTATAGCGAATGAATCTGTCAGTAAAACATCGTTAGCTTCTGGTAATTCATAACTTCAGTCAATTCATAACTTGTTGCTTCATTATAGAATTGAAGCGTAAATGCTAATGAAACATTTTTGTTATTCATTTAACCAAAGAGGAAGGTGAAGGAGAGAGTGTGGCTGGGACGGGACTACCTGACACTTTAGTAAATGCAAAGACAGCTTTGAACAGGTAGGTAATATCTTTTGTATCTTCAATCTGTAATCTGTAACATTGTCTGTACTCTATCAACGCCAATGTATAACATTTTCTAAATCTAAGCCCCCAGCAACACCTGTTCGTCAACTTTCATTTTCTTACAAATCGCAGCGCTTACTTCAATTTCTTTTCTTCATTCTTCGGATCTCCATCAGGTAAAAATCATCTGGTTTTCTGATTTTCATTCTGTTTTTCTGGATATTTGGAGAAATATCTCGTGATTTTTATTTTTGGTGTGTGGTACAGGTGGGAAGCAAAGTGCGATTTGCTGATTACAATATTGATGATTGCTGATTTGACTTTTGCACTGGTGATTGACTGCTGACTAATACTTTTCACACGAAAGCAGGTATGATCAAAAAAACTATTTCATATTTATGATTATTTAGCTCTAGTTTCACAAAGAGCAAATATTTAATTAATTGCTAGCATAAAAATAACCCAGTAGCTTTTCTTAGAATTGTACAGCTGCGTTTCATCTTCATGTCTTGATCATTAATATTAGGTCATTTCATTACGTATTATTATCACGTCGTGTAACGTGTGTGCCGGACAATAGTTATAATTTACTAGCGAGAGTGGTAATGAGTTGCTCCCGGACAAATAAATTGTTAAAAATTGCAAAACAAGTTTATGTAGGTAAACTTGTTTCGCCGATAATTTGATTTCCTTTCTGGTTTATGTATGTAACAAATATTTCTTTATCGTACTTTTAAAAATTCCCTGATTTTTATAGACAGGTGGATTTCATATTTCAGATTTGGACTCAAACGTCTTCCACCTTCAGTTTTAATTTGACTTTGATTGATAATGGAAGCTAAAATATTCTGTTTCCTCGTAGCGTCTGCTGCTTTATTTCAAATTGGTAAGATAAAAGACATTTTTCTTCTGTTTATCAATTATTTGCATTCTTGTTCGAAAATTTTACTTTTTGTTACCAACAGGTTTCGGAAATGAGCAATGTCAACTTCCTCCCGACTCCGGGGTCTGCGAGAAGAACGACACAGCCGTTTCGTCAAGATTTTACTACTCAGCAGTGAATTTGAAATGCACTGAGTTTCCCTACTCTGGATGTGGGGGAAACGCCAACAATTTTGCCACTGAGGCCGAGTGCAATGATAAATGCAGAGTCAAATGTAATTTTCTTAACTTTCATTCTTGGGAATTCTTGAGGCTGTTTTGACATTTAGCATAATTTAGTTTACTTCTTATTTCCGCTATTTATTTCCTTACTGTATTCGAGAATCAAGATTTTTTAGAACTTATTCGTGATGAAGCAGTAAGGGGTAAATATTGAGAAACATATCGATAATGAAATATTATTTCTTGAAATGTGTAGTATTGTATCGAAAACGTTATCGAGGGACTCTTTTTACAATAACCATTTTCGGACCGACTATTTCCAAACATTATGAAAATGACAAATGATGTACCTAT